>BQNB010045956.1:0-43989 GCA_026074375.1 Tanacetum coccineum | reverse complement strand
CGCATTTAAGTGCTTTTCAATAGGCTTTGCCTGATAACAGGCACATAAGTAGACTGCATAAATAAGGTCGGGTCTACTAAATGTCAGATACATGAGGGATCCAATCATGTCATGGTAAAGTGTAGCATCAACTGGTGTCGCCTGTAGATCTTCATCCAGTTTATTCTTTTCTACCACAGGTGTGTCTACAGAATCACTAGTTAGCAAACCATATTTTTTAATAATTTCAGAAGCATATTTTGACTGATTTAGAAAGATGCCTCTGGGAATTTGAGAAATTTGTAATCCTTAAAAGAATGACATCTGCCCCATCATCGACATCTTGAACTTAGTGGTCATTAGATTAGCAAACACATTACACATAGTAGTATTAGTGGATGCAAATATTATATCGTCAAAATTATTTTGTACTAGTAATAAGTCATTTCATGCTTTCCATGTAAAGAGTGTCAGATAAACTGCACCTTTGGAGAAATGTTGTGAAATAAGGAATCTTGACAGCATGTCGTACTATGCACGTGGTGCTTGTTTGAGACCGTATATGGCCTTTTTAAAATTGTACACATGCGATAGGTTGTCCTGATCAACAAATCCTTCTGGTTGAGAAACATAGACCTCTTCCTTGAGCTCGCCGTTTAAGAAAGCCATTTTTACATCCATTTGGAAAATTTTCATATTCTTGTTGGCTGCATTAGCTATGAAGATACGGATGGCCTCAATTCTTGCAACCGGTGCAAATAATTCCTCAAAATTGATACCTTGCTCTTGCATGAATCCCTGAGCAACTAGTCTTGCCTTATTCTTTAGTACCCAGCCAAATTCGTTTGTCTTGACCTTGTAAATCCATTTTAGTTTGGTCAACATGACTTTGTCTGGACACGGCACCAATTCCCAAACTTTTAGCCTTTCAAATTCATGAATTTCTTCTTGCATTGCATCGATCCATGACGGTTCGGTCATTGCTTGTTTAAAGTTCTTTGGTTCTACAAAAGTTAAGAAGGCATCAAAATAACACCATATGGCGTCAGTTTTGAGTTGCTTTCTCATGGATACAGAACGAGAAGGATCACTGATCACGTTTGCTATTAGATGATCATTAGCCCAACTACCAAGGTGTTCAAATGAAGTGTGTGATGGTCTTACATTCAATGATGATCCATGAGAAGTCGAGTCTTCATGAAGAGATTCATGAAGAGGATCATCATGAAATTGTGGTGTTTTTGGTGATTCTTCAACACCTTGAGAAATAATTGTAGAATGTTCTTGTTCTTGTGTTGATGGAATACTTGTTGATGGTGCATCTTGGTCAATTGAGTGAGACAAGGTGAATTGGCGATATCATCGCTTTGGTGCAGCAGCCACTAGACTAAAGAATTGCACTCGGTGGAAGGATTGAAGTATTCATTCAAACTAGGTTGGATATAATGATCTCAATCATCTCTATTTGGTGGATTATAAGGTTGTTAAGGAATAGGATTTGGAACGAGTCCTGAACTGGATGTTACATGAGTCATTAATTAAAGCCCGGGTCCTGAACCGAATTGTTCAGAAGCCATCGCTGTCAGCTCATCGAACGTCACATGAATGGTTTCCATAATTTTACAGGTTCTCCTGTTATAAATTCTGAAAGCTTTCTTTGTGGGCGCATAACCAACAAAAATACCAATATCGGCCTTTTCATTTAGTTTACCCAAATCCTCACTGTCAGTGGTCGGAATACAGAGTGAACCGAAGACATGAAGAAATGATAAATCCGGCTTCTTGTCGTGCATCAGCTTATAAGGAGTTTTGCTGTAGCAGAGACGAATCAAAGACCGGTTCTGGGTATAACAAGCTGTATAGATTGCTTCGGCCTATAGAAATAGTAGAGCTTTTGAAAATATCAACATTGTGCGAGCAGATTCTACAAGTGTTCTGTTTCGTCTTTCGACAATGCCGTTCTGTTGAGGAGTGCGAGAAACAGAAGTTTGATGCGAAATGCCGACATTTTCGTAAAAATCATGAAGAGTCTGGTTGACAAATTCAGTTCCATTATCTGTTCTTACATTACGGATAGTGGCATTCAAACGAAACTCGATTATTTTTTATGTTTGATGAGTGCTCAGGAGCTTCGTCTTTGATCTCAGAAATTTGGCAACCCAAGTAATCTAGGAATTAATAGTCAACAATCACCAATATATACTTTTTCCCGTTAATACTCTCCACACACATCAGATCACAAAGATCCATATGCAAAAGATATAGTTTCTCTTGGTTAGTGTCCTCAGCTTTGGGTTGATGAGAGGATTTCTTACTTTTTCCTAATGCAAATGCTAAACACAGATGATCTTTTTGAAATTTAAGCTTTGGAATGCCTCGTGCAAGACCGTCTTTGGCTAGCTTGTTAAGTTACAAAGTGAGATGCAGATAAAAACCGACAGTGCCATAACCAGCTCTTAGTCTTTGAAGCTTTTGATAATCAGATCAGAGAAGTCTTTATTATGTCATCAAGAGAAATTGTGTACAAATTTATGTCTCTGGAGCCTAAAAGTAGATCAACACCTTCTAAATTCTGAATAAAGCAAGTGTTTTTCCTAAAAGCAACTTCAAGATCCGCGTCACAAAATTGTCCAACAGAAAACAAGTTATGTCCAAGCCCTTCAACATAGTATAACCTTGAGATAATTACGTTCCCGAGCTGATAGTCACCATACCCCATTATCTTTACAGCTTGGTCATTTCTGAAATCTGAATAGTTTCCATAAAATTTTCTAACGAATTTGGTGGATTCTGATTTGACGAGTCAGTTGTTAAATATAAGAATGAAACAAAAGGACTAAAATTGTAATTAAAGAAATCTTCAAGCTGGTGGAGCACATGAAGAGAAAGATGAAGATTTCAGAAGATCTCCTTATAAAGATAAAGATACAGAAGATATTCTTAAATGTTTTAAATATATTGTTTGTTCTTATCTTCTATTGTAAGCCTTGATATCTCTCTATATAAAGAGATTATCAGGCATATGGTTTAGATATCCATCCATAGAAAACTAGAGCTTCCAATGAGAGTCGTAGATAGTTAGATAGCAAGTCGACTGATAAAGAGTCAAATAGTACCACCATTGTTGTTGGTGTCTGCCCCAAGTTATAGTTGGTGTTATAGGGAATCGTTCATAAAAAAACCCCCCTTTGTGATAACTTTTGATTGTGTTCTATTATTATTCGCTGGCGTGTTATCAATCAATTGCTGATTGTTCATCCTAGATATATAAGTCTAATAAATCTTGAGCTTTAAATTGATCTTATCAATTGTATCAGAGAGGTTGCTCTTGGTTATATAGGGATTCTACAAGGTTTATTGTATCGAATGTTATGTAAGAAAAGGGAGGTATCGGAATTTTTGCTTTGAAGTTGTTTTAATTCGGTAATTTGATAAACATAATTCGGATCGTACATCATGATAGATTTTATTAGGTTTCGATGCTTGTACATGAAGTTATTACATGATCTTTCTTATGTTGTTATTTGATGCTCCACATGTGTTATCAGCATCGTGGATTGTTGTACACGTAATCATTGAAGATTTCACGTTTTCAAGAATGAGTAGGGTTTGCTGCATACAGCAGGTTCTTTAAAGAAACCCTAAATCAACAGTTAATGAGTCATAATTTGTTTGATCATGATTCATGAACATTGTATCGATGATGTAATGTGTGAAATCTTATGTATAGAGTAAAGATAGTTCGTAGCAGCGGATAGCAATATGACAGCAGGTGGCAGGTTCAATGATTCAAGCTTTTGTAAATATATCATATGGGGTAATATACGTGATGATATGTTCTATTATAAAGGTTCATTGGTGAATCATTCATAACGCTGGACCTTCATTACTGTGATTTGATTTTGTGCTGTTGATTTTTAATGATACGATCTCAACGTGAAGAAAGAAGAGATCTGTTACAGCTGTTAGCTATATGTTGGTTTGGTCAAACATGCGACTTTGATGGGATTTAAATAAAGAAGTGATTGAGTTATAAAAGATGTGATCTGTTATAATTCTGTTTTAAAAAAATAAATAAATATGGCAGCTTGTAAAGCAAAGTCAATATTGTTATTGTGTTCGTTGCTATTCAAGATGAGATAACAAGTGCATACATGTTTGTGAATAGTTGATACTGTTCGAGCACAACAGCTATCTGTTATTACTACTGGTGGGCTTCATAATACAACTGTTGGTAGTACCTTATGCTACTATTATAACATGTGCATAATCAAGATGAAAAGATAATAGATATTGGACTACCAACAGAAAGTGAATCTCTAATTAATGCTGCCAAGGTATGAAGGTTTATAGTGTTCGAGTATATTAGTGCTGCTTGCTTTGTATATTACTGTTGTTCAAGCAATAATGAAAAGTTTTAGTACTGCCAAGAAAGGTTAGTACTGCTTGTTGAAAGGTGTTCAAATGAAGTGTGTGATGGTCTTACATTCAATGATGATCCATGAGAGGTCGAGTCTTCATGAAGAGATTCATGAAGTAGATCATCATGAAAATGTAGTGTTTTTGGTGATTCTTCAAAACCTTAAGAAATAATTGGAGAATGTTCCAGGTCTTGTGTTGATGGAATACTAGTTAATGGAGCATCTAGGTTAATTAACGTAGACACTGGTGATTCAGTTGTATCAACAGCTCTTGGTGCAGCAACTACTGGAACTAGAGAAACAACAATGGTTGGAGGATTAAGTATTCATCGCACATGGGTTAGAACAAATGATCCCAATCATCTCTATTTGGTGGAATACAAGGTTGTTGAGGAATACGGTTTGGAACGAGTCCTGAACTGGTTGTTGCAGGAGTCATTAATTGAACCCCGGGTCCTGAACCGAATTGTTCAGAAGCCATAGCTAGCAGCTCATAAGGAGTTTTTTTGTATCGGAGATGGATCAAGGAATGGTTTTAAGTATAACAAACTGTGTTGATTGCTTCGGCCCATAGAAACAGAGGAGCTTTTAAAAATATCAACATAGTGCGAACAGATTCCATAAGAGTTCGGTTTCGCCTTTCGACAATGTCGTTTTGTTGAGGAGTGCGTGCAACAAATATTTGATGCGAAATGCCAACATTTTCATAGAAATCACAAAGAGTCTGATTGACAAATTTTGTTCGATTATCTGTTCTAACATTACGGACTGTAGCATTCAAACAAACTTGATTTTTTTGATGCACTTGATGATAGCGTCAGGAGCTTCATCCTTTGATCTCAAGAATCTGACACAAGTAAATCGTGAATAATCATCAACAATCACCAAGATATACTTTTTCCCGTTAATACTCTCTACACGCATCGGGCCACAAAGATTCATATGAAAAAGATATAGTTTCTCTTGATTAGTGTCTTCAGCCTTGGGTTGATGAGAGGATTTCTTGCCTTTTCCTAATGCACATGCAGAACACAGATGATCTTTTTAAAATATAAGTCTTGGAATGCCTCAAGCAAGACCGTCTTTAGCTAGCTTGTTAAGAGTACCGAAGTTAAGGTGCGATAAACGATGGTGCCATAACCAGCTCTTAGTCTTTGATGCTTTCGATAAAAGACAGATCGGAGAAGTCTTTAGCATGTCATCAAGAGAAATTGTGTACAAATTTGTGTCTCTGGATCCTAAAAGTAAATCAACACCTTCTAAATTCTGAATATAGCAAATGCTTTTACGAAAAGCGACTTTAAGATCTGCATCACAAAATTGTCTAACAGAAAACAAGTTATGTCCAAGCCCATCGACATAGTAAACCCTTGAGATAATCACGTTTCCTATCTGATAGTCACCATTTGGTCATTTCCAAATTGAACAGTTCCCAAGAATTCACTAACGAAGTTCATGAGCTGAGAGCGATTTCCTGTCATATGTTTTGAACGTTCGGAGTCCAGATACCAGAGAAAAATCTAGACAACCTATCATTGACAAGAGAAGAAGAAGAAGATGGAACATCTGTAGCATTGGATCCCCACATATGATTGGGTTTCGAGTTGTTAGCAATTTTAGATTCTAAAATCTTAGCCTTTTTACTCGAACCTACTGATTTTATTTGTTTGGGTCTTCTACTATAGACTTTAATCTCTTATTTTGGTGTTTCACCTGAATTATAAGTGGTTTCCTTAGGAGGCACTATTTTATTGGAGGTGAACCTAGTTAAAGGGCACGAATTACCAACTATAGTGAAAAGTCTTCCTGTTGGTTTCCACTTAAGTCCTACATGAGTGAACACTTTACCCGTAGGTTTCCAAATATTTTGCACTTGGCTTTTCTTTGACTTAGATTTAGATATAGCATGCATATTCACATCATTCACAAAATCAAGGAAACACATATCATGATTTGCATCAAACATACATTGCTTACATACTTACATTTAACACAAATGAAATGAGAATTGCATTTAAACATGGTATGCTTAACCTTGTATCTCAAAATAGGTTCTTTAACACAATTCTTATATTCACATGCCTTGTTTGGGTTCTATTTTTATTCTTCCTGTTTGCTACTCTGGTTTTTGTGAGTAGCCTTATTCATTTCTTTTTATTGCTGTTGACTGTGATCTGCATGTTAGGAGAACACTTCAATCATGTAAAGATAACACAGATGTGTTAGAATCAGTGTTTAGATGGACTCAACCTGTTTATGTTGCTTAAGGATGTGAGAGGTTCAGAAACTAATTGCTTGACCTTATTCATTAGGTTTTGATAGCAACTTTTTCTTCACTAAGTTTAATCGCATCTAGGGCAGTATCTGAAACATATACAAGTGGACTTCTTGAATTCATGTGGCATTCTTACATGCAAGGTCTAACGCATTATCTATAGGCTGTTTTGCCTTAGCTTGTTCGAATATTCCCCAAAGTATGTTAGCTTGTTCCTGAGTATGCTTAAGTATAATATTATGTGAGGCTTTTCCTATTTTTGCAATGACCTTAGGAGCCTAAGATTAGTCTAGCTTGAACATGCCTGGAGTAACAGTGGTGACAACTGGTATTTTTGCAGCATTTTCAACTTCTTTCCCTTTTAATTTTCGTAAATTGTTTTTTAATGATGCGATCACAAAAACCTTGTCTTGAATTTAACGTTTTAAATTCGCATTTTCCATAGACGTAGAGTTTAATTTAGCAATCAAAGAGTCATCGTGTTCCTTAGAGAGAGCATGTGTCTTTTTAATTGAGTCAAATTGATCTTTGTAAATCTTTTTCAAATGCTAAATTTCTTTATGTAAACGCTCGTTTTCAAAATGTAATTTTGCCACACTATGCTCTAATTTAATTTTTATGGTCTCAATTTCTTCCATTTCATGTTTGACTTTTTCTTCTTTGTCATTTTCTCTCATCGTTTTAATATGTTCCTTCAACTTACAGATTGTAGTGTCTTTAGCTTGTAGATGAGCTTTCAAATCATCATTTTTCAAAAATTATTTCTAGAATTTCAAGAGGCATCTTTAATTTTTACTTAATGAATCCTTTGAAAATTTTCTTGATTTGGTTGGATTATTGTTAACTCAGAGAATATGCAAAGTTTCTTTCAAGTTGTGATAACTTTTCAAAAATCATTGTAACGCCACTTTGTATGTTTCAAAAGCTTCAGCTTCATAGATCCACACACTTACACAAGATTCATCACTTTGCATTTCCACATCACATCATCAAAAAAAGCAGTGGATTTTCATCAACAAATATCATAGCATCTTGAGACATGATTTTTTTGTAAGAGTCGATCATTTTCAAGAAAAAATTCTTTCTTTTGAATTTCAAAACACTTTTTATCTACAAAATACTGTTGAACAACAGCTTCCATCTGGTTAAAAACTGTTTGTACTTCTGTTACCTCATTTAAAAGATCTTTATCAAAAACATTAAATATGTCTTTTAAGGTCTTTAAAAATGGAATTATTTCATTCAGAAAAATAGCTTTAGTGTGTTCAAACCCTTCTATTGTAGGCATCAGGTTGGAAAATAGCTTTTTACCACAGTGTCAATTTGGGCCAGGATGGGATTAATCTTTTTAAGGCTTGTATTAACCAGGCTTACCTTAGGAATTTCCCGAGGAGCCTCAATTTTGACAAGTGACAAAGCAGATTGGTCAGTATTAGGGTGTGAAGTTTGTAACCAGAAAGCTTGTTCATCAAACAATTCTTATTGTGGAACAAAACGTTTACTAAAATCTTTAGATAATCGATTTAACTCAGCATAATTAATTGGAGTTGTATTAATTTTCTTTTCTTTTGAAATTGGGTCATTTTGTTTTGCAAGCATTTTGGATCGACTTACTTCTTCTAAAATCAATGTCTCTTCATCTATAAACACAGACTTTAGAACATGTTTATCTGAATTAAACACTACCAATCATACCATGGTTGATTTTATCCGTGAGTTTCTTAAGATAAAACGGATTTTGATAACCTATAGCTTGTTTGTGAGCATTATCATAAAAAACTTGTGGCCTTGTTAACATGTGCACTGTTTGAGCAGATTGACCCACTTTGTAAACAATATTATCTAGTTCCTTAATCTTCTTTTCTAAGTCAATTTCTTTGTCTATGTACTTATTTTCCTTTTCTTTGGATTCGTTTTTGAAAACAGTGAATGTTTGCAATAAAGATTCCTTTTCTCTTATTTGATTTGAACAATTTTGTTCAAGTGAGTCAATTTTCTTTTTGAGTACAATCTTTTCCTTTATCATATCATCCATTTGAGAATAAATCATTTTTTCACGTGTGCTTAAATCAATATTAAGACGTTGTTCAAAAGTTTTAACTCATTCTTTGTATCTCTAAAGCTCAGCGGTTACTGATTCATTATTCTTTTCTTGATTGGCTTTTTCCTAGTTATTAACATGATTAATCATGTGTTCTGAAATTTGTTCAATCACAGATAAAATCATTGAATCTTGTTGTGCATACAAATTAGTATCTTTAACAGCTGCCAGTTGTGTTTCTTGCAAAAACTAAGAGTATGGAATGATATTGCTATCACTAGTTATCTCATTATCTAAAAAATCAACAATTGGTAATTGTTCAAAATCCTGCATTGCATGCACACTTTGATTATCCATATTATTATGAGAAGTTTCAGAATGAGGTACCTCTGAGAGAACATCATAACCATAGCTGGAAAGATTAGCCATGAGAACCGCTTTTGCATTTGAGACATCATCACAGTCAGAATCATAAGCATCAAGATCCTTAGTCGGGAAAGAAGTAGTGTTTGGAATAGTTGTCTGAACAGCTTGACCGTCTGGAATACCTGGATCTGCAAGAAATGCTAGTTGTTCTTCATCTAAAATTTGTCCAGCTTCCTGTGCTTCAGCCAACATTGCCTTTTCCTTAAACCATGCAGCATTCCTTGGCCTCTTTGGCTGAGTACATTGCCTAGCCATGTGACCTTCACCTTGACAATTATAACACTTAACCACCCTAACCTGCCTTCATGTATTATTTCCCCCTGAACTAGTAGCATTACCCTTATAACTAGTACTAGCATAACTTTGTCCTTGCCTCCCCTAAACTTGTTGCACAGTTGCTCTGCCGTCTTGAATTGTGGCTTAGTTTCTCATATTAGAGGAAGTTCTAGGTTGATTGTTGGTTAAAGGGAACCTTGAAGATGCTACATCTGTCAGAAAAGCCATTGCCTTGTTAAGACAAGCAATTAGATCATCTCCTTGATTAAACACAATAACAGCAAGACCTGAGTCTAGTTGAGGGAACTCAGTTAATGGTTTTGTTAAAGGTTAGGGTGAGGTATAAGCAATTTGTAGAACAGATGAGTTTTGATGAGACTGATATGGATGTGATGGTGGAACAGATGAATGATTGATTTGTGGTTAAGATAGATGAGTAGGTAGATACATTGGTGTGTATGATTAAGGAGAGTGAACTTGTGGAATCTTGTTTTTTAGTTGTTGAGGAACGTGTGTAGGATTGTATTGAGATTGATAGTTGGTAAGTTGATGTAATGGTTGATTGTAGTTAGCAACAAATGCAAGAGGATCATGGTAACATTCATGCATTAAGCGAGATTCATTTGCATGTACCTCATGTTGTTCAAGGTATGAATACAATTGATCATAGTTTGTTGTATGCAAATCTTTTGCCAACTTCACATCCGTCACAAACTTACTCCATTATGGTGGAAGACTGTTCAGAAACTTTGTATTCACTTGAACTGGTCTCATTGACATATTGATAACATTCATGTTGTTGATGAGTTGAGCAAATCTCCAGTAGTACTGATGCAGTGTTTCCCTCTTCACAAATGTAAACTTATCAAACTCGTCATACAACTTACACTCCTTTTCTTGTAATGACAATTTCGTTCCTTGCATAAGAAGCTTAACTCTGTCCCAAATCTCTTTTGCAACTTTATGATGATTGATAATAGCATAGACATCCGGTGGAAGACCTTGAAGAACGATATAGGTAGCTTTGCAATCGCAATTAGCTTTAAGCTTTTCAGAAGCAGAAAGTTCAGCATAAGTATTTTTCCTAGTGGTACCATCCTCTTCAGTAATAGTAGGCCAAACAAGTGGACCATTTTGAACTAAGTCAAGAATCATTCTTCCATTCTCCCTATTCTCCATGTAAAATTCCATACGACTTTTCCACGAATCATACAAAGATTTCTCCAACATGGGAGGACGGTTGTCAGCACCAGCAATGATCATAAATTCTGCTAAAGTTGTCATTTTGAATTGATTGATTGAATGAGAAAAGATAACTTTTTGATCGGTCAGTGATTAGAGGTTTTTGTTTTAAATTGTTGACTGTTTTAAGTGAATGAGCCTTAAGATTACATGGGATTTTACAATTCTTAATAAAACTGAGAAAATAATTGAATACTTCACAGGATTTTACAAATTAAAGAAAAACTGTATAAATCTCCAAGGCAATTTGGTATAAATCTCCTAAGGTAAGTGTATAAATCACCCAAGTGTAATGTATAAATCACCCTAAGAAAAATGTATAAATCGCCTTTAGAAGACGTATAAATCGCTGGATTTCAATGAGGTATAAATCACTGGATTTCACTTAGGTATAAATCGTTGGATTTCAAATGGTATAATCGCTGGATTTCAATGTATAAAATCGCATGGATTTCAAAGAAGTAAAAATCGTGGATTCAGAGACGTTTAATCGAGTACTACCTCACGTAAATATCGCCGGTATACACACATATAATATTGGCGAAATCCAAACACGTATAAATCGCCGAATACAAACACGTATAAATCGCCAAATTCGAACACGTATAAATCGCCGAATTAACCAATGTATAAATCGTCGAATTAAATACGTATAAATCGCCGAATTCAAACAGTGTGTATAAAAAGCTGTCTTCAAAAACATCAAATCACTTAAAGACACAATTTTTGACCTTTTTACTTGATTTTACTTGTACTTCTCATTATTCTAAGACTAGGAGAACCTTAAAAACACAAACTTTATGGTTTTAACACAAAAAAATTAAAATCAAGATTCTTGTACTCAAAACCCTTTTTTGAACCAAAAACAACAAAAAAATGAAGATTTTTGAGTTTTTTAAAATTTTTCTTGTACAACTACCTTATACTATGATAAACAAAGAAGAAAGTACTAATTTTTATGGTATTAGAACACACAAAAGATGAAAAAGATGAAATCTTTTGTATGGTGTTCGAACCAAACGTACGCCTAGACCAAAGTAAGAAAAACGCACATAAAACCTAGCTAAATCACCCCATGGCTCTTGATACCAATTGTAGAATATATGAGGTATCTTATCTCTCAATCAAATGACAAGAAATCTAGAGAAAGAGTGAAAGGATTGAACACTTAGAGAGAGAAAAGAAAAGAGAGCAAAATTAGATTAGATATGAACAAGTGAGCAACCAACCATCTCCAAGGTGTGGAGAGGGGTATAAATACATAAGAGTGGCCGGCCATGGGACTCTAAATGGGCTTACCATGGGCCTTACTACCTTATCTAGGTTCCAGAAACTATACTACCAGCCCATTTAACGATATTTATAGAAGTAACCGATACTTTCGTATTCCTAATATACGTTAAACTGTCAAGGCACAACAAAAAATTATAAAGAGTTAATTGCTTGAAAATATATCATATTTAACATTTTTTGTTATTGTGTGTACTGGATTTTTTTTCTTATTGTGTTTATTGAACTTTTAAATTTCGATAATTGTGTGTATTTTGTGACCATTTTACCCTTACTTTTTTCAAATTTCGAAGGGTAAAATGATCAATTTACATGGTATAATTGTCACAAAATACACACAATGATCGAAATTTAAAAGTTTAGTACACACAATAAGAAAAAAAAAGTTTAATACACACAATAATAAAAAGTGACAAGTATAATGCATTTTTAAACAATTAACCCAATTATATACCATCTTAATTTTGATAAGTTCATGATTTTAGTTACTGAATTACATATAAGTACATAATTAACCGATAAATTGTATTCATATTGATTGGTGCATGATACAAGAACAAAGAAACACTTTTATTTTGTAGACCTAATATCATCGTTTGGTTGGTAATGCGTTTAAAGGTTTTCATGTATATAGCAAGTTTACTACTATATAGTTACTTTATCTATAATACAAAATAAAATTCTTCATATCCATATTACATATAAAGCAAATTAGACACTCTCTCCTCATTAAATACTCAAAAAAATTAAATAATTCAAATTATAAAGCATAATGTATAATTCTTAAATACAATTGTTCACCACAAAATCAACTATCTAACAAAATTACTAAATTAAAGCCATAATATACAACATTTATTCCCCCATGCATATGTTACAAGTATAAACTAATTAAATACACTGACTAATGTTATTTTTAAAACACCCCTAAAATGAAAAATATACATATATTAAAACAAAATGTACACCATTTATTCCTCCACGCATATGTTACAAGTATAAACCAATTAAATACACTAATTAATGTTACTTTAAAAACACCCCTAAAATAAAAAATACAAGTTATTATACACATTGTACAAGCAAATAAAACATACAAAGCTTAAAACAATTTATATGCTAACAAGTTGATGATACATATGGTTTTGAAAACTGAACGGGACCAACGTGTTCAACCAGAAATCAGAGTCGCCACCGGTTTGGCTAGCCAATAAAATCCGTTCGAAAATGAAACGGAGATGACCGGTCGAAACTTGTAAAAACAAGTGAATCGGTTCGAACTGAGATTATTTTTTCATTCTCCGGTTAATCATTTCCTTTTTGTTTTGTTGGCGTCTAAATTTTAATTACAGGGTACCCGCCGCTACAACGTGCGGGTACCCTGATAGTACAATAGAAGCAAAGTTGATTGGTATAATGAATAGTGAAATAGTATTGTATTTCTAGTGATTTTTTGTACAGAGAATACATAGGTATATATAAGATACATGTAGCTTTTGACACTAAGCTAAGTTAACCTAATGGGTTGGGCCCGACCCTAATACATATTTTAATATTCCCCCTCAAGCGGTGCATATATGTTGATCATGCCCAGCTTGTTACAAATAGAATTAATATGAGTTTCGGGGAGCGCTTTAGTAAGGACGTCTGCTAATTGACTTTCGGTTCCAATATGAGGAGTTGTGATTGTTCCATCTTCTAACACCGGATTAGTGGAAATGTAGATAGCTGTCTGGTTATCACACCACATCTTCATGGGTTTAGATTGAGGAAAACCAATCTCACCTAGTAAATTACGCAACCATACAATCTCACAAGTCGTTTGTGCCATAGCTCTATATTCGGCCTCTGAACTCGATCGGGACACAACATTTTGTTTCTTACTCTTCCAAGAGACCAGGTTGCCTCCAATGAAAACACAATATCCCATTGTAGAGCGCGAAATATTAGGACATCCAGCCTTATCAGCATCTGTGAAGCCTTCTGCTATGTGGTGTCCATGATTAGCATATAATATACCAAGTCCTGGAGTACCCTTCAGATATCCTAGAATTTGAGTAACAGTATCCCAATGTGACGTTCTAGGAGCGGTCAAAAACTGACTTACAACACTAACCGGAAATGCAATATCAGGACGAGTAATAGTGAGGTAGTTTAGCTTCCCAACTACTTGCCTATATTTCTCAGGGTTATGTAGCAATCTTCCATCTTCAGATCTTAGATTCAACTTTGGTATCACAGGCTTATCACATGGTTTTGCCTCAATTTGACCTGCATCATCTAGCAAGTCTAGACAGTATTTTCTTTGAGAAAGACAAATACCCTTACTACTACGAGACACTTCAATTCCCAAGAAGTACTTCAACGACCCGAGATCCTTCGTTTGAAAACAAGTACCAATAAATGATTTTAATTTCTTTATCCCAGCTTTATCACTACCCGTAATCACTATATCATCGACATAAACCACAAGCAAAATGCAACCTGCATTCGATGATGAGTAAAAAACAGAATGATCATAAACACTCTTTCGTAAGCCAAACTCAATTACTGCATTACTAAATTTTCCAAACCAAGCACGTGGAGATTGTTTCAAGCCATACAAAGCTTTCTTAAGTTTACACACTCTTCATATTCCCCCTGAGCAACAAACCCTGGAGGTTGCTCCATATATACTTCTTCTTCTAAGTCACCATGTAAGAAGGCATTCTTCACATCTAGTTGATGAAGTGCCCAATCGTAAGTTGCAGCCAAAGAAATAAACAACCGAATAAAAGATATCTTTGCGACCGGTGAGAACGTCTCAAAGTAATCAATGCCATATGTTTGTGCATAACCCTTAGCTACCAAACGGGCCTTCAATCGAGCAATTGCACCATCGGGATTCATCTTAACACTAAACACCCATTTATAGCAGATTGCTTTTTATGAGCAGGTAAAATTTAAGAAAGCTTTGTACGGCTTGAAACAATCTCCCATATTCCCCTTGAGCAACAAACCCCGGAGGTTGCTCCATATATACTTATTCTGCTAAGTCACCATGTAAGAAGGCATTCTTCACATCCAGTTGATGAATTGCCCAATCGTAAGTTGCGGCCAAAGAAATAAATAACCGAATAGAAGATATCTTTGCGACCGGTAAGAACGTCTCAGAGTAATCAATGCCATATGTTTGTGTATAACCCTTATCTACCAAACGAGCCTTTAATTGAGCAATTGAACCATCGGGATTCATCTTAACACTAAACACCCATTTACAACCGATTGGCTTTTTATGAGCAGGTAATTCTACTAAAGCCCAAGTATCGTTATGATCCAGAGCATTCATTTCCTCAATCATAGCAGAACACCATCCAGAATGGGCCAATGCTTCACCAACAGTCTTCGGGACTAATATTGAGTCTAATTTTGCAACAAAGGCACGGGACGAAGTAGATAACCCATTATAAGAAACAAATGCAGAAACCGGATATCTATAAGTATGTTTACCTTTCTGAAGAGAAATAGGTAGATCAAGTTCAGGTGCAGGAGAAGGCGAGGGTAAATCAGAACCACTAGGCGCATCACTAGGTGCATCAGACTTACCATATGCCTCATTGGGTGCACTAATGGGTACATCATTAGATACATCATTTGGTGCATCATTTGGTGCATCATTTGGTGCATCATTTGGTGCATCAATGGGTGCATCTTTTAGATGGGTGGATGGTTTACGAACGAGGTCTGACGTTATTCGAGGTCGCCTAGTATATACTTTAAGGGGTAGACCGTCACCATCAAGTTCTGTAGATTGTTTAGTGGTTTCAATAGGGGTAGGAGAAACATAAACTAACAAATCATCATTCTCCTCTTGGTGACGATAAGTAGTGACTGGAAAGTAAGGTAAATCTTCCT
The DNA here is from genome assembly GCA_026074375.1 of Tanacetum coccineum. Lineage (NCBI taxonomy): Eukaryota > Viridiplantae > Streptophyta > Magnoliopsida > Asterales > Asteraceae > Tanacetum > Tanacetum coccineum. The sequence continues at coordinate 28,145 of BQNB010045956.1, read as the reverse complement.
GAAAAGTGACATCTCTCGAGACAAGATAACCATGAAGTTAAGGAGAATAACATCTATACCCCTTTTGAATGCGGGAGTATCTAAGAAAAACACACTTAAGCGACTTAGGATCCAACTTGGTGATGTTAGGTTGAGTGTCCTGAACAAAAAACGTACAGCCAAAGATTTTAAGATCAATAGGAAATGGAGGTTTTGTAGCGAATAGAACCAAATAGGGGTAATTTCCACCAAGAACAGCAGAGGGCATGCGGTTTATCAGAAAATAAGTCGTTGAAATAGCATCAACCCAAAATGGTTTAGGAACCGTCATTTGAAACAAAAGTGCACGAGCTACCTCAAGCAAATGGCGGTTCTTACGTTCTGCAACCCTATTTTAGGCTGGTCTGTAGACACAAGATGACTCATGAAGAATTTCATGCTGAAGCATATATGACTGAAATGTCTCTAAAAAATATTCCTTCGTATTATCACTTTGTAACGTCTGAACAATACATGGAATTGTGTTTTTATTTCAACAACAAATGAGCGAAATGTGTAAATACTTCGGATCGATTCTTCATTAGATAAAGCTAAGTAACACGGAAGTAGTCATCGACAAAGGTGACAAAATACTTGGAACCTGATTTAGATGTAATACGACATGGACCCTAAACAACGGAATGAACTAGCTCAAATAGGGATGCAGCCCGCTTATTTGCTCGAGGACTTAAATGAACACGCTTGTGTTTAGCAAACTCACAAGAATCACAATTTATAGATGATAAATGTGAATATTCAGGACATAATTTCTTTAAACTCTGGAGAGATAGGTGGCTAAGACGACAATGTTCTTCAAATGGAGATGATGAGCTAAGTCCAACTAAGGATTTCGAAACCCCTGGTTTAAAAAAATACAAACCATCACATTTTCTCCCTCTACCAATGATCTTATTTGTCTTAAGATCTTTAAAACACATTATTCAGGATAAAATTTAACACTACATTGCAAATTGCTGGTAATTCTACTAACTGATAACAAATTAAATGAAAACTTAGGGATGCTCAACACCGAAGATAATGAAATAGAGGGACTCAAATTAAAAGTGCATGATCCAAGAACTTGTGAAATAGACCCATCGGCAATTGTAACATGAGATGAGGATGCATGCATATCAAAATTATTAAATATATGTGAGTTACCTGTCATGTGATCTGAAGCACCAAAATTAATAACCTATTTAGTACTTGATGAGAATAGACAATTACCATATTCATCTACGCATGTGAACCTTTATGTTTCTTCTTCATGTAATACCCGAATAACAAAGCCAAGTAAGAGATGAACATCATAACTCCAAGTAACATCATCAACATAACAAATATTAAAATGGATTCCATCAAATACCTAATCCCAAAAGAACCAAATTTCTAAATAAAACCCAAACTCAGTTTAATCTCACTAGGATAAACTGAATTCAGACAAGAAAGCTAACAATGACAAAATTCAACTTATATTAAATCTGAACCAAAAGTCTAAAATAAACTTGATCTCACCGGGATCAAACTGCAATTGGAAGATGAAACAAGGATGGAATCCTCCCACGAAAATGATTGAAACAAATGGCTGTCAAACAACTTAGGGTTTGCAATTCAACCAACCCTAATTTTATGCCTCTAATTGTACTCCCTTAGTACAAACACAAAAGAACCCTAATTTTTGATTTTCTGATAACCTTGTTGTGATACCATGTAATGAATAGTGGAATATTATTGTATTTCTAGTCATTTCTTGTACAAAGAATACATATGTATATATAAGATACATGTAGCTTTGACACTAAGCTAAGTTAACCTAATGGGCTGGGCCTGACCATAATACATATTTTAACAATTGGTAACATTCAAAAAATTTGAACTTTTAAGCACTCAACGCTTTATAAAACAAAAGTGTCTTGGTAGAGAGGAGAAATAAGAGAATGAAAGTTGATTAAATTCTATTGTTTGGTAGAGAGAAATAAAATAATATAGTGAATTGGATTGTATTTTAGGTCGAGATTGCTTGTAGTAATGGTATGGGGTAGGCTATCTTTATGTTTTTACCTTTTTTTTTATGAGAAATGGAGAGAAATGGTAGTGTAAATTTAGTCACCATCACTTCCATCATTTTGTTAGAATTTGGAGAAATGAGGTTTTTTTTTGCTTTTTTTTCTATTTTTCTAATTACGTTTGCCGACTTTTTTGCCGACAAATTCACGAGGTTTGAACTCACCGAGACACAAATTTTAGTGGTATTAGTCTCAAGTAGGAGTGTTAGTTGGGTTTTGGTCAATTCGGGTCGGGTCAAGAGCAAAAACTCCATACCCGAACCCGACATTCTTTGAATTCCGGATACTCGGGTTCATGTCAATTCGGGTCGTGTCCATTCGGGTTCGGTTCAACCCGATTATGAGTAAAGCGTAATAAAAATTCATTTCTTTTACTTTTTTAAATAGAAAATTTATATTAAAAAAATAAAATAAACCTTATCCGGGTCGACTCGAACCCGAGTTAGCCAAACTTTTTCAACCGGATACCCGACCCTAACTAGCATTCGGGTTACTCGGTTGACCAGAATAACCCGAATAAAATTTTTGACCCGAGTAACCTGATCCGAATAGTCTTAATCGGGCTCGTGTCAGGTCGGTTCCGAATAGGCTTAACCCGACTTGAGTAACCTTTTTTTTTAACAGCAATTTTATTGAAACAAAACTAGCAAGAAACTAGCAATTACACAGTGACAAGATTCGGGTTTTTAACCCAATCGTATCAACTAAACGACGCATTACATCTATACCTATACCAATGAAAAGACATAGAAACTACATCATCAAAAAACAACGCCTGCGAAGGAGGTTTAGAATAAAAAATGAGCTTATTACGAAACGACCATAAGTGCCACCACATGACATAGAAAACACCTTAGAACATCTCTTTATGCATAGAAGAAATCCGCAGGTTCACAAGCCAATTATACCAATCTTCGTATGATTCTACCTCAACATAAGGAGCATCCCACCAACGAGTGATCTTGCGAACCTGACTCGAAAAAAATGATGACGAAATTATCGTAGTGTAATCGCTCTTAATTTGTAGTTTTTCAAAGGAAGAAAAATATTTCGTGATTATTTTTTATTCCAATTCTCTTGCGTTACCAAACAGTGGAATTTAATACATTTCTCATTCAATTTCATTTGTCTGAATTTTATTCTCTACTTTATTTCTAATCATTGAAATTCTCTCTACCAAACGTGCCCTAAAGGCCTGTTTGTTATCCTACAATGAAATGCGTTTAGGCTTGACAAGACATAAAAAATTTGTTTGGTTGCTAGCTTGAAGAATTGGATTCACTGTTGGATTCAAATAGTAAAAGATGATCAAGTAGTCAGTATTGAGTGGATATCCACGTTTATGTGGGTCGTATTTAAATGGATAGAGATCCTCTCATGTTCAATTTGAATATGAGAGGGTAAAATTAAGTTTGCGTGAGTGGAAAGAATATCATTTTATAAAGTTGAGGTCCCACAATACATTATTTATTTATTCTCTCCACTCACACAAACTCAACTTTACCTTCTCATGTTCAAATTGAACATGAGAGGATCTCTATCCTAAATAAATCTACACCATTATTTCACTTTATAAATTAAAATTTTAACAAGCAGGATTATCCGCGCGTTGCTGCGAGGCGTTAATTTTTCGCGCGTTGTTGCCGGGCATTAATTTATTTTTTTTGTATTTTGTGCGGGTTTATTTTTTCGGTTTTATGTTTAATTGTTTGTTTTTTTCTTATATGAGCTTATGTGTTGGGCCTCATGTTTAATTTTTTTTGTGTGGCTATTTTGGATTTTTTTTAATTTAATTTTATAGGATTACGTGCGACTTAAATGACAATCGCGCGTTACTGCATGACATTTTATTTACATGTATTTTGTGCAGATTTATTTTTTTGGTCTCATGTTTAATAGTGCGGGTTTATTTTTTCGGTATCATGTTTAATGGTTGTTTTTTTTTCTTATATGAGTTTATGTCTCGCGCGTTGTTGCGGGGCGTTAAAATTATTATTTTTTTCCTTTTTTTAGTGCGAATTTATTTTTTTTGTCACGTATTTAATAGTTTGTTGTTTTTTATATATGAGCTTATGTGTTGGGCCTCATGTTTAAAGATTTTTTTTTTGACTATATGAATTTTTTTTCTTTTTTTTAAATATAATTTTATGGGATTTGGGTAAATTTGTGTTATATATTTGGGCTTATGGTTTTTAGTGGCGTAAAACGACACCGTTTAATGCAATCTAGAGTAGTACGTTTGTGACCCTGTTGATTATTTTAAAGTTATTAGGTATCGAAGATGTTTGCGCGGGTTTTTTTCATCTGAATAAATCAGTACTTTTGTAATTTTCTTTTCTTTTCTCCTATTTTGTGCCAAAAGTTTTTGTTTTTAGAAAAAAAAGAAAGAAACACCAATTGGAAAGATGAAACGTATATATGTATAAAAAAAACACACCGCCACAAACTGGACCTTGGGCTAGATAATGGGCTATAGAAACATTGGACCTTGGGCTAAATAGTGGGGTGCATTAGCAAAAGTAAAAGGCCATGGTGATACGACGTCATATCACTTTTACTTTAAGTATATGTAAATAGATAAAAGGGCTATGTTTTAGGTATTGATACGTATTTTCAATAGATCGATTAGTATTTTATTTTCGTGGATCTGAAATAAAGATCGCATACTTGGTGGATCTGAAACAGTTAACATTGACTTTCAAAATTGAGGTTGAAGTTCGATAACAAAGACAGATAGGCGATTCAAATGACGATTCCTAAGATCCACTCATCTAATCGATTTGCTTAACCTGTTTGATTTCCATTCATCGAATAACGTTTGATTTGTGTAGATCGATAATAGCTTTCTATAATCTCTCTTGTTAGATTCGACGTGATTTTTAAGAATTTAGGTTTTGATCTCTAAACGATTTATTAATTGGTTCTAAGTAATTACCGATTCATATCTGATTTAAGTGAGATCTAAGGTTTGTTATTCATTGTAATCCTTGCTAAATCCCTCTTTAATAATATTTTATTTGATCTCGACGATAATTCATTAGGTTTGTAGATCTCCCTTCAAACCAAAAAAAAGATCAATTGTCTTTTCTTTCTTTCTTCGGTTCTGACATATATGGCAGGTGACAAAAGAATTCGGTTTTTTAACCAAGGAGGAGCTTACTAGGAAAGATTTCCAATACGAATTTGTTACTAACTATCCCCTGATCTATAAGACTTACAGCCCGTAGGAGGACCTAGGAATGTATGCACAGCTTATGGTAAGGTTGTCGATGTGTAATATTCCTCTAAAAGAGGTCCAAAAAAAACTAAACAAAAGGTAAGGAAATATTTGCACGATCCGTACCCGCTTTCACAAAATCTTCCCCCCCCTCAAGGTGGATAACCTGGAGAGACTTATTGGAAAATTTATTTATGGCAATTGACACCATATGGATTGGGTCGTTTTCATTTACAATGTAAAAATCCTGTAAAGAATTCCAAAGAGAAGCTATGGCTTTCGTTGTTAGCCATCCTAAAGACAGTGAATTTTAAATAAAATTATACGAGGACACCTGTAAAAACTCTATTTGCTTGCGTCTGTTTTGAAACCAATGAATCATAGGGCTCTCCATCGTCTGATTCCTTCCCCACAATATGAATGGGTGACTCTATGCATTGTTGACAATGACCTCTCGCCTACTTGCTCCTTAATGGGTATAACATTTAAGATTATCAATGCTTTATAATACATAATATTATGTTATTTTTTTTGCTCGAACAAGAAGGCTTTGATAATGTCAAATATATCTATTTGGGTGGAATTTTGGGTGGGATCTATTGAGGCATGTTCTTGTTAGCATCAAAAGAGAAAATGCTCAATCATGGAGGTTTTTGCTTCTTGTCACGGAAGAAACTATGCAATGCTGACCATCTTTTTGTCAGAGAAGACAAGACTTGTGTGGAAATCTATTGAAGGACTTACTTCCTTTTAAAAATTAAAAAAAAAAACACTATGGCAATAATAATGCATATATGCGAAAAATATCTCCCAGTGGGGTACATTGACTGAAGGTCGACACCACTGCCAGATTCTTCCTCATACTCTTTTTTCGCCAAGAATATTTGTGTTGTTACTAAAAGTCTAATACCATACTTACACCCAAGAATCAAAATCAATTGTAAAAGGAAAAATACCTATACTGGATATGTGTTAAAAGAATTGAAGCATGGGCCCGCTGAGTTCAATAACAGAATTTTGTGGCGAGAATATTCAGCCCTCTGATGAGGAATCAATGGCGGACGACGAGATTACATCACAAAAAGTAGAATGATATTGATCATTATATTATCAGAATCTAGTTGTATGAAAGGAAGGGCAACGAGCAGCTCAAGCACACCAAAACAAGGTACAATCTTGAAATCCGTTTTTGGAATTTACTCAATTCTCAAGCGAAATAAATTCAAAAGGAGAAATCAAAAGATGCTAAAAGTCTGATCCACACAAAGTCCTTATCCTCCTGGATTCACATCCGAAAGGTGTTATGAAACTATAGAAGAAGAGAAATGGGGGGGGGGGGGGGGGGAAGAGAATGTAAGTGTTAACAAGTCCCATTCTAATCATTTACTATAAATAAGAAGACATGCTCAAATGGGAAGTGTGGATCTAATAGATCGTTTAATAAACGAAAAAGCAGGTGTTCAATTTCTAGAATGTTATGGAGATCAATTGAAATATGTCATGCTATGGGGTACAATATGGAAGGAAGTTTCTAAAAAAAAATCTAGAAGCTATTGTTGATCTTCAATTCAAGGAGTGGACATCAAGGATTAAACGATGAATGTTTATGTCCTTGAATATCAAGGTCTAGAGAACAATACGTACAAGAAAAAGGAACCCCTACCCCCACCGGATTTCAGAGAGGTTAAATTGAAATATTAAAGTAATTTTGCTAACTATTCAAGAACCTAAGGTCTGAAAAAAATTGATCCTTTTTTTTTTGCCATCAAATCGTATGGGCAATTTTAAATTTTTCGACTTTGTCTAAATAAAGCCCTTCTGTAGGGTATCTATGGATCCTTTTGTTTGGGAATCCAAATGGTTTCGCTAAAGAAATTGTACTAAGTATATGATTCCATTGTAGTAGCGGTCCGTGGGTACGAGGGATTTGTTCTTCCTTGAAGCTAATGTTAGTTGTTCATTTTTATCTTGCGCTCAAGATATCTATATCTCCCGAAGAAAATCTTTGTGGGATTACATTAAGCATATGATTAATTTGTGGGATGGGATGAATGATATCATTCTTCGGAGATTTCAATGAATTTAGATAACTTAGAACGCGAGATTGAACACATTTACAACGCTTATAGTGTGCTAAAAGCACCTTTACATCACTTTATTTCATAATCATCAAGCCCTTTTGATCTTATAAAGCCTCTTGAAAGGGTATTTCCTTAACATGGGCAACTCTAAAATCTTGTTCAAAAATGAGTAAATTTGGATAGATTCTTTCTTAATTTCTGAAGGCTTGATCCTTAATTTTTTTTATTATTTTTCCTATTTTTTTCCCTTTCGCTTGCTACTGATATGTCCTTTGATAGTGCTCTCTCTGATCATAGCCCATTCATCGTTGCTTTGAATCATTCTGTTGAATATGGGCCCGACGCCATTTTTTCGTTTATGTGTTTCCAATTCACTATTGGTTCACAAATGACCGAATTTGTATAATCTAATCATATTAGCTGAACTTACTTGGAAATAAATGTTATCTATCAAGGAAACTATACAAGGATTTCTCATTCTGAGAAATGAAAGTTTCAAGCACTTAAAAGGCCCGATTATCATACACTATGAGTCGAGATTGAGAGCTTAAGGCTTTTGCCGGTGCGACTTCAGCTCAGTCCCCCGGATATAATCAGAAAATTAGACAAGCAGATTTTGAATAAAGTTTGAGTAATAACGCTATTAAATAATGAAAGAATCTCTGCTCCTTTTGAAAGAGATATTCATTGATCTTGATAAGCGACACTCTTCTGATTTGGGCCCAAAAGGCCAAATTTCAGGGGAATATCGTAGGTGATGAAAAATTCTAGTATTTTCCATATGGGACCATTAATAAAAAAACAGGTCTAACCCTTGCTATTTCCGTGGTGTTCTTCTGATGAGTAGATTGGATTGAAGATCCTCCCAAAGTGAAGAATGAAATTCTTGAAACACTTTCTAATTCGTTTTTTCTATGCCTACATGTCAGACTAATTCAATCCTGATTCCACACCATATGTTCAAAAAGATTTCTAATCAGACCAAAGTAATGCGGACCTTGAAAGTGATGTCCCTCTTTAAAAGAAGAAAATTAAGAAGGCGGTTTTTGGAGATGGTAGGCACTAAAAATCTCCTATGGGGCCGGATGGTTTTTTTTTTTATTTTTTTTTTTTTTCTTTCTTCGAATTTAGTATTCGAAAATATTGGAACATCATAAATCAATCAGCACAGAAGTGGTTAAAGTTGTCAAGGAAATTTTTTTTCTCTTCTATAAGTTTCCTCCTGGAAGTAATATTCTTCAATATTACTCTTATTTTCAAATCATTGGATGCCAAATGGAGAAAGAATTTTCGTTCCAATAAGCCCTCATTGGTAGTTTTTTTTTTTAATTACAAAGATCGTTGCCAAGATCTTGCTCCCAATCGGCCTATGCAATTGTATGCCTGCGATCTTATTATGACTTTCAACAAACACTAGCCTTAGTACAAAAACGTCAAATCCGGGATGGCCCCTTTATTTTCTTAACGAGCTTATTTCGTGGTTGTAAAGTATCAATACAAAATTCAAAAGCTATGATTATAAAGCTAATCTCGAAAAAGCTTTTCGATTACCGTAAGATGGGATTATTTAAGACGGGGTTCTAAAAATAACTTTGGTTTTAGTGTTAAATGAGAGGGTGGCTCAAGCGTGTCTTTTTTTCTTCGGCAGAAAGGGATCGATTCTGGTTAATGGAAGTCCCACATCAGATTCAAAAATTCATAAAGTTTGAAGGCAGGGAGATCTCCTCTTTCTCCTTTCTCTTTATTAATTTTGGTGATGGAAAGGGTTTGCACATTTCCGTCAAACAAAAATCTTGGATATCCGGGCCTACTAAAAGAATAATCGGATTGATGAGTCTTTATTAAAACGGTATCATCCATCTCTTTTATGCGGATGATGTTGTTTTTTCATTGGTAAATGGGGATAAGGCGAATGTCATCACTTGCCCCCCCGTATATAATGATGCTAAAATTTTTCTACTTTTGGCGTCGGGGCTCAAAATCAATATTTCAAAAGAGTAAGATTATAGGTAATTGGTACCAATCTCAAGAAGACGTGGATGTTGGGCTCATGCTGCAAATGAGTTCATATGGTTATAACACGTTCCCTCCCCATATTATAACTAAACCTATCTGGTGTATAAGGTCGGTTCTTACCAGCTCTAGAAGTAACTTCTGGGACGCAGGTATAATGAATTGCAAAACTTTCATTCCCTTTTATCATATCTAAAGGAAAAATTACAATTGCGTTTCTAATAGGTGGTGGATCGTATTACTTTGAATAAAGACCCTGTCCTTACTCGCTTCCTATATACCCTATGTCAATCTATTAAAACTAGAACTCCCCTGTAGGTGTTTTTTACGTACGATGGAGGCCATAGCCGCAGGAGATTCTTTAATGGTGCTGTACATTAATAATATAGAATATAAATGTTTATTGATTGGTTTTGGAACAAAATAATGGTTCAAGGAAAAAAGGAGGCATGGTATTTCGAGTTTTTTTTTTCTGCTCAAAAAAAGTGTGGCTCTCTTTAAATCAAATGGAATAAGGAGGTTCAGGTCAAAGGATACCTCTTTATGGTAAATGTCATTAAAGCTATGATTGGCGATGGTGTAAGCTTAGAAGACAACACTGGTAAGAGTTCGCTCGCATCTTCTACCTGGCACTAACTATTAGTGTCGGAATAGCGGACATCATTGTCTAGCAAAGGTATAAACCTATGTGGTCTATATGAAAAAGGACAGGGAAATGGGTGTTGAAATAACTTTATGTTTTTGGTTGATCATGTACTTTACTGATATCCTCCATTAAGCAATAATCATTATTCCATCCTTCCAAGCAATTATAACCCGCGTATTTATGTTTGCTCTTTAATTGCAATAAAAACTCTAATGGTGACAGAAAAAATCAAACGCTAGAGAGTAGCAGCTCTATTTCCTGTTCTTTAAGAAGACCTTCCTCCCTTCGTGGAAGTTTAGAAGCAAGAGCCTTCTCCAAACTCATCGAAGATGTTTAACCTCTGTCCATCTCTCGGTCCCTAATGATAGATGGAATTTGGTCCCCGCATTACGATTCCTCCGGTGTAATTCCAGATTAAACCTACTCTCGACTTTTTCATAGATGATACATCTGATCTTCTTCTCCTCGCATGGTGTCTTTCCACGTAGATGGGTTTCGGAAGTCCCAATCTAAGATTAAACATCATATTGGCATGGAAAAGTGAGTTTGGATAGAGCTCCCAACTAGGCTTAATTTGTCTTCTTTCGGGTATCGAAATATTCCCCCTATCACTTGCCCCCTACCTATTTGCAGCTGTGCAGGGGAGTCATGCCTCACATCTTTTTTTTCTCATCCCTTTGTTCTAATGCCCGGAAACATTAATTATACCAAAACTGGCTCGATGGTGAGAGTTTGATTGCCACGGCAATTTATTCTCATTACGATGATTGCTTTGAATATGGTTTTCATACATACACTTCGACACCTTAAAGTTTTTAAAAGGAATATCTTGGAAGGTCTTCCTTTTACTTTACGTTATGTTGTTGGTGAATTGGAAGTATCAGTAAATCAGACATTTGTATGACCAGCATCCTCAATCTCGAAGGCAACCGCGATGGATAGTTGCTATTTGATGCGATGTATTACTCTCTTAACCGCCACAAACTGGACCTTGGGCTAGATAATGGGCTATAGAAACATTGGACCTTGGGCTAAATAGTGGGGTGCATTAGCAACAGTAAAAGGCCATGGTGATACGACGTCGTATCACTTTTATTTTAAGTATATGTAAATATATATTATATTACAAAACTATTAAATAAAACAATTAACTTTATTAAAATAACATTAATTTATCTCTCATACTTTTTATTAAACCCAAACTAAATCCAAATCCAATACCAAATTTAAATTCTATACTAAACCCACTTACATACAAAACGCACCCTAAATCTTTCTTTTGCCCCCACTAAGATGTTATCTAATCGCGTGGGTCATGTCTACTACTACGAAGACCCATAATTCACTTAATTTCTGAAGACATAGTTAACTAAGGGTTCGTTTGGTTTGTAGATGAGTTTAAGATTTTGTTTTGGATTTGGATTTGAATTTGGATTAGAATTTAGATTTGAATTTGAGATATGAGAGAGAAAATAATATTTAAAGATAGATTATATATTAAAATATGAATTAAAAATTATTTTTATAAATAATGAGTGGATAAAAAGAGAAAGATGTGAAGGAAAAATCATTTGGACCCACTCTTGTCATAAAACCCTCAACACCCCCTAACTTTAGTACATGCCTATATACTTTGGTTATGTATCTAAACCTAAATACAAAAATTTCAAACAAACAATTGATTTGAAGATTTAAATTCAAAACCCAAGCAACACCCCTAAACCAAACGGGCCTTAAAGCTTATACATTGGTTAAAGCAAGATTAAGGTTCCGTACATTATGTTTATAATTTACTAAGTTAGCTCAATTCTTGGGCCAAAACCAAATTATATGTATATACTATAGGAGCGTTAAAACGCTGCCGTTTTGGCATCTCCACTATAGTACCCGGCCCATTGGGCTTCCAATTTGGGCCGGCCCATTTGGCAATTTTTTTTGTAGGTAATGTAAAAAAAATCGCTCGGCATAAAATAGAAAAAAAAATACAAATATATTAACTTATTCAGATAAAAAAATACTCGCGACATGAGGCCCAACACATAAGCCCATATAAAAAAACAAACTATTAAAATGAGACCGAAAAAATAAACCCGCACAAATAAAAAATAGAAAAGAATAAAAATAAAATTTTAATGCAAAAATTAACCCGCACCATTAAACATGAGACAGAAAAATGAACCCGCACAAAATACAATAAAAAAACGCCATGCAGTAACGCGCGATTCTCATTTAAAGCCCATGTTCCCATAAAATTATATTAAAAAAAACCCCGTATAGCTAAAAAAAGAAACCTTTAAACTTTGGTTTTTTCATTATTGGCTGGAAATGGAGGGTTTTGAGAACTTTGTTAATGAGGTGTGGCGTGAAGCTCCGGTAGATAATTCTAATGCTATGATCAACATGATGAACAAGTTGAAATATCTAAAAAAGAAGATACGTGTTTGGAATGGCATGAGACAAAGTCCGAAAACTCGAAAACATGTGCTGAAACAGGAGCTCGCTGATTTGGAGATGATCATTGACAAAGGAGATGCGTCGTCTGATACTTTGCATAAACGTGCGGAGGTTGTAAAATCGATTCAAGAGGTGGATAAATTGTGTGCAATGGAGGCGTCTCAAAAAGCAAAAATCAAATGGGCAATTGAAGGCGACGAGAACTCAAAATATTACCATGGTATTCTTAATAAGAAACGAAACCAACTTTCTATACGAGGGGTTCTGGTGGAAGGAGATTGGGTGGAAAATCCTAATATGGTTAAAAATGAGTTCCTTAATCATTTCAAGAATCGTTTTGATAGACCTAAATCTGTTCGGCCGATGCTTAATATGGAGTTTCCTCATCATCTGAATTCAATGCAACAACTGGATTTGGAAGCCGAAGTGTCAAATGAAGAGATTAAAAAGGCGGTTTGGGATTGTGGTGTTGATAAATCTCCGGGGCCGGATGGATTCACATTTGGTTTTTATAAAAGGTTTTGGAGTTTAATAGAAAAAGATGTGTTGGCGGCGGTGAAATATTTCTTTCATTACAGTCGCATTCCAAAAGGGTGTAATTCATCTTTCATAGCGTTGATTCCGAAGACTCCCGAAGCAAAAATGGTGAAGGATTTCAGACCGATTAGTCTTATTGGGAGCCTTTATAAAATAATTGCCAAAATTTTGGCTAATCGTCTTGTGGTGGTGCTTGGAGATATTGTTAATGAGGTGCAATCGGCTTTTGTTGCGGATAGGCAAATTCTTGACGGACCATTTATACTTAATGAGGTTTTGCAGTGGTGTAAGTTGAAGAAAAAACATTCATTTATTCTAAAAATTGACTTTGAAAAGGCTTATGATTCTGTTCGGTGGGATTACCTTGATGATGTCTTAAGAAAATTTGGTTTTGGTGAAAAATGGTGTGGTTGGATTCAAGAATGTCTTCGATCTTCTTGGGGATCGGTTTTAGTGAATGGAAGCCCTACGGAGGAATTTCAGTTTTTTAAGGGCCTTAAACAAGGTGATCCTCTTTCTCCGTTTATTTTTATTTTGGTTATGGAGAGTCTTCACATTTCTTTTAAAAGAGTTGTGGATGCGGGCATGTTTAACGGCATTGTGCTTAATTCGGTTATGCATCTTTCTCATATGTTCTATGCGGACGATGCGGTGTTTATGGGGCAATGGAGTACTAAGAATATTGATACGATTATATATGTGTTGAAATGTTTTCATCGTGCTTCAGGTCTTAGTATTAATTTAAGCAAGAGTAAGTTATTGGGTGTTGTGGTGAGTGAAGATAGGGTGGTGCAAGATGCAAATAGAATTGGTTGTGTTGTCCTTAAGGCTCCTTTTGCTTATTTAGGTTCAAAAGTTGAGGGAAATATGTCTCGGATTAAATCTTGGGATGAGATTGTAGATAAAATGGTAGATCGTCTTTCAAAATGGAAGATGAAAACATTATCGATAGGTGGTCGTTTAACCCTTCTCAAGGCGGTTCTAGGATCCATGCCTATTTATCATATGTCTATATTCAAGGTGCCAATGAAAGTCCTTCAACGCATGGAATCAATTCGAAGTCGGTTTTTTAGTGGTGTCGATTTAAATAGTAAAAAATCGATATGGGTGAAATGGAGTAAGGTTTTGTGTTCTAAAGAGAAAGGTGGCCTTGGTGTTTCTAGTTTATATGCGCTTAATAGAGCTCTTATGTGTAAATGGGTTTGGCGGTTTACAACTCAAAAGAACTTGTTATGGACTAGGGTTATTAAAGCTATTCATGGCGAAGATGGGAAAAATGGTAGCGGATTCAAGGTTGGTTACAAGTCCATTTGGCGAAGCATTCTCCAGGAGGTGGAAACATTGAAGATAAAAGGTATACACTTAAATAATTTTATGCAGAAAAAGCTTGGCAATGGTGCGGATACTTATTTTTGGGAGGATTTGTGGCATGGAGACATGGTTTTGAAACAAAGATATCCTAGGCTTTATGCGCTGGAAGTGAAGAAGACTGTCGATGTGGCTTCTAAACTGTCACAGGAGAACTTGACCTGGTCTTTTCGTCGTGCTCCTAGAAGCGGAGTGGAACAAGATCAGTTGACGGATTTGACGACTTACGTGGAAGGTGTTGTTCTTGGTGTCACGCCTGATAGGTGGTATTGGACGCTTGATGGTTCGGGTGAGTTCTCGGTAGCTTCGGCTAGAAAGGTTATTGATGATAACAGGTTTCCGGAAGTGTCTACTCAAACTCGATGGATAAAAGCGGTGCCAATCAAGGTTAACATTCATGCGTGGAAGGTGAGAATGGATTGTTTGCCTACCCGTCTTAATATATCCCGGAGAGGTATAGATATTCCGTCTATTCTTTGTCCCGTTTGTGGTAGCGTCACGGAATCGTCAAGTCATTTATTTTTTGATTGCCTTGTTGCGAAAGATAATTTTCGCAAGATTTGCCGTTGGTGGGAGGTGGATTTCATGGAAGTGCATACGTTCGATGAATGGGTTTCTTGGATCGTAAATCTTCGGATTCCTATCAAGCATAAAAGGTTGTTAGAAGGGTGTGTTTTGGGTTGTGGTGGCTAATTTGGGCTTATCGTAATAAGTGTGTCTTTGGTGTGGTTTCTCCTTCTAAGGCGGATATTTTTGATGATGTTGTGTCGTATTCTTTTTATTGGAGTCGGTTTAGATGTAATGTGTCGTTTAGTTGGGTTGATTGGCTAAAAAATCCTCATCTTGTAACTTTGTAATTTTTCTAGCTTCTTGCTAGTTTTTTAATAAAGTGTTGTTTAAAAAAAACATAGGGAATCCAAAACATAATTTAATTGTATCTTTCCATTTCATCCATAATCTTTTAACTTTGAATTCTAAACGAGTTAAAATACAAAACTTCATATATGTGAAAGTGTGAAGTAATATACCAAACTTTATTTCTACGATATAAAGGGAATGCACATTTTTTTTAAACCTAAAACCTTAAAAAAATTAATAAACTTCAATTATCGATCGAAAAGAACATCCACTATTAAATTCGAAATTTAAATAATTTTTTAAGCCTCAAACTTTTTATTTCGTTTTTAACTCATAAATTTTTTCTCTCGCAATAACTACAAATTAAACCTTTAAGTATTACATCAAAAATCACACAAAAACAACAAGCGCGCAAATATAATTATTTATCGTTGTGCGTAGTTATTTGTCTAATACTCCGTATATGTGAAAGAGTTGGAATTACTATATTAACAAAATTTGTTAACTAAGTCACTTAACTTTAAGTTTTTATTAACTTTAGTTAATGAACTATTTGACATAGTTTAATAAAAGAAAATTATATATATTCTAATAATCATGGTATGTGATATCAATTTGTTTTTTTTGAATTTTGGACCAAAAGTGAAATCGCACCAAACCACAAGGACCAAAAATGTACTTAACTCTAAAAATAATTTCCAATCTCGATAGTACAGTGAAGATAACAAACGTTGTGGTGAACTAAAAGGCAAACAAATACGGAGTAGTATAATGTTTCAAACGAAAAAAAAATTGATAATAAAATAAGTTTTTTTTTCACTTAGCATTTTAAAGAAAATAGATCTAATTTGATAATCTATTTACTTATCTTTAATCTACTAGTGTGTATAAAGATTCACAAGTCATATAAATATATTTGAATTAGATTAGATGTAAAGTAATTATAACGTTATCCAACTGTTATGGAGTCTATATGTTTTGGCTAGTTTTATCGAGTCTACGTAATTTTATTTTTTTACGATATATAGTGGGGGCATCTTTTCGATTATCTTGCCCAGGGCATCAAAAACCTCAGGACCGGGCCTGTCGGGTGATGTTGGCCAGAAGCGATGTTTGCCTGTTTGGGTTGGAGAAGGAGATTTATGTGGGTTGTTTTTGGTTTGGAAGGGAATAAAAGTTACATAACTAACCTTCCACTTATGATCATTGAGGTTTATAAAATCACTCCCGTATTTTAATAGTTATTTTTTTCACATTTTTTATACATATAGTTTTTGATGGGTTTTTCATTATACACGAATTTTGCCAATTTTGACCGAATTGAAGTTCAATTTTGACTTTTTATTAACCAATCAGATCGCACGATTTTGCCTACGTGGCAAAAAAGCGTTCTTATTAGTCCAATTTTTTTTCTCATAAGATTTAATCTCATAAAAAAACTCCGAAATGATGTAATTCTTTTATTATATAAAAGATTTATTTATTAATTAAGTTTAAATAAATATAAATTTGTCTAATCAAAGTTTGTCGGATTTAAGCTCGGAACCAACGTGCGACCGCATAACTCCTAATCATCAAAAACATTTCCTACCGACGAAACATGGAACATCCAATTGTCGTTTTACCATTGGGCTTAGTTGAGTCTGCTTCGTATGGCCCATTAAACGGTCATTTTTTTTCTTCCCTATAGTTGTAATCTAAAATCTTTTGTGTAATGTACTACATTTGGATATACCAGTACATCCTCACTCTCTCTTTTGCACAACTACCACCAATAATATCAACATGTTTTACAATGCATGTGATTCCAAATCTACAAACAACAGACACCATAAACTACTAATAGTAATGAGTAACCATTCCCTACCATACACATGTTGACCAACATCCATGTACCGACCCAATGACAAAAAAGATAAAATTGTGAAACTAACCCTTCAATTCCAAATATCCTTTAAAAACATCTACAAACATATTATCACAGCCAAATACTTTTCGAGATAAAGTTAATCCACGTCGCAACGCGTGGGAGAAGAGGCAACTTGTTAGATGATAAAGTGCATTGCAAAATGTATGAGGTTATTGTAATTAGGGGTGTTATCGGGTCGGGTTGTCGGGTTATCGGGTTGATTCGGGTTTCGGTGTCCCAAATATTGACCCTAACCCGACCCTATAAAATATCGGGTTATTAGGTTTCGGGTCAAAACAGGTCCGGTTGAATCGGGTTGGGTTGTCAGGTTGTTATCGGGTTGAATCGGGTTGGGTTGTCAGGTTGTTATCGGGTTGAACATGTAAAACAGTAGCATAAAATTTGCATGAAGAAAAATTTAGATGAATTTTTTTTTGCACAAATTTGCATGAAAAAGAAGAAAAGCCGAGTGGCATATACATGAACATTATACAAAATATAGCACAATGGCATATTTGAACATGTAGAAAAAAGGAGCAGAGTGTCATATTTGAGCTTATTGATTTCATTAGACTACAATCTAAGATTTAAAAGATCACCAATCGATGTTCGGTTTTCGCGGTTTTGCGCCTCTATTTAAGATTAAGACATGTAAAAGTTCATGAATGAATAGGACTTGTAAAGACTTGGATCAAATAGTGCAGTGGTCTTATTGGCAACATGTAAAAAAATGCAGTGGCTTTAGAAAAACAACATTAACATAATTGCACATCACATTACTTTATCTTGAGAAACAAATAATGCAAGCAAAAAAAATTGCAATAACTTAAAGGGGCAATTGCATATGTATCCCTCCAAAAACAAAAAATTGCATATATATCCAATATAAACTTAAAATTGCGTATATATCCTTCTTAAACACAAAAAATGTCATATATATCCAAATAGTCATTTTATATGTATTTAAAACCCAAAAATGCATGATAATTATAATCAAAATACAAAATGACCATTATACCATCTTTTTTCAACCAACAACATGAGTAAATTGCAAAAATCGTCCCTAAGGTTTAGCCAAATTGCATGTTTCGTCTCAAATAGTTAGAAAGTGCAAAAATCGTCCCAAAATCAAACTATTTTGTAAATAATCGTCCCTGGTTAACTACGAAACATGCAATTTGGCTAAACTTTAGGGACGAAACATGCAATTTGGCTAAACTATGTGGGACGATTTTTGCACTTTGGCTAAACTTTAGAGACGATTTTTGCACTTTCAAACTATTTGGGACGAAACATGCAATTTGGCTAAACCTTAGGGACGATTTTTGTAATTTACTCAATTTTATAAGTATTTTTATAAATTATTATTTATAAAATATATAATTATAAAATATATTTTATAAATAATAATGATTTATAAGCATAATTAAATTTTTTAATAAAATACATAATCCCGGGCGACATTTTTTGTTTGGGCCAAAATTTGGGCTGTTTTTTGGGCCGGTACTGTAGCACTGTAGCAAGCACTGTAGCTGCTACAGTGCCACCGACCATTTGAGAATTGTATTATAGGGTTGTAAAAAAATGTAGTGGCTTTAGAAAAACAACGTTAACATAATTGCACATCACATTACTTTATCTTGAGAAACAAATAATGCAAGCAAAAAAAATTGCAATAACTTAAAGGGGCAATTGCATATGTATCCCTCCAAAAACAAAAAAATTGCATATATATCCAATATAAACTTAAAATTGCGTATATATCCTTCTTAAACACAAAAAATGTCATATATATCCAAATAGTCATTTTATATGTATTTTAAAACCCAAAAATGCATGATAATTATAATCAAAATACAAAATGACCATTATACCCTCTTTTCTCCAACCAACAACATCAACAAAAAATATATACTCGTATAAAGACTTGATCAATATCATTTAACTCTTTAAAAACCCAATAACAAGCTACATTGATTTTTCTAGAAACCAAATTTGTAACCACTACATGTTCTTTCTTTTCTATATCTTCAATCTTTAGTTTCATTTTTTCTTATTCTATAACTTTGGTCCAACACCCATGAGTAACTTTTGAAACTTTGACATAAAATAATAATAGTAAATTGCATAAATCGTCCTTAAAATTTGGCCAAATTGCATGTTTCGTCCCAAACGTTACGAAAGTGCAAGGATCGTCCCTGTGGAGAAACCTTTGGTGTAAGTATCGTCCCCGAGGGTAAACTTTTAGGGAAACCTTTGGTGCAAGTATCGTCCCTGCAGGGACGATACATGCACCAAAGGTTTCCCCACAAGGACGATCCTTACACTTTCGTAACGTTTGGGACGAAACATGCAATTTGGCCAAACTTTAGGGACGATTTATGCAATTTACTCAAATAATAATGTTTAAATGCATACTTTTTAGATCCCGATAAATCCGATAGACATCTCCACACTCTTTGGAATATGTGCATCACCACCACCCTCCGCCGCTGGACCGCCTCTAAATATCAACTGACCGTCACTGTGTTTAAAATCCTACTTGTTTTCGTCTTTAGAGCCCTCTAAATTCCATCGAATCTTTGTCTTATTGTTATAGGTATATATCTGAAACTGATGTGTTTCATATATGTATTTATTTATGTTTGCCAAATTTGAATTGATGTTGGATCTGGATTAGTACATCCGTTTGTGAGAGGGTGTTTTGGGTATGTTTGGCAAAACTAGCTGTAAGCTTGTAAACTGTAAGCTGTAAACTGCAAAGCTGTTAACATGAGTTACAAGCTGTATTTCTTTTCTAATAAAAGTGTTTGGTAAACTAGCTGTTGTGTAATCATATGATGTAAAATGACATAAAAGGACATATATATAACTGTAAGCGAATGTGAATTATAGAAATAATAATCGTAGTGCTTTAAAAAAACATGATTGTAATAGTGATTGATGACGTGCATTCCATATTGATGTGGCAATATCGTCCGAGATTTGTTTCATCATTAGATGTTCCTTGAGAGACATTTTCAGTGTTTGTTTCATGGCCACGAACATCATGAAGTTCATCATGTGGTATGCAATTTGAATGTTGCTTGATCGTAGTAAACATCATATCTTCTTCATCATTATTGCAAATGTAGTTATGCAAAGTCACGTAACATTATACATACAACACTATTCTCAATTAACTAATCTAATTATATAAGTGATCCTATATTGTTGTATCATGTTTAACCTAAGTAACTCGACAGAATAAAAGAAAACAAACCGTCCAGATGCGATTTAGAGACTTTTAGAGCTAACAAATATCACCACAACAATGAAAAACGATTAGTATGATCAAAGAGAAAGAGAGGCTACTGAGTGTTAACCTAGGAGTTGTCCGCTACAAAAATTACAGATAACTATTTATATATGCATGCAAGGTTTTCCCTATAGCACACTAAACAATTCACTACAATAATTACTAGTAATCATACATTCATACCATCGTGTATATAGGTATACTGTTATAAACAAGAAAATCATCTATATAATATTGCCATCAACCAATTTAATCATCCAGAAGCACGGTGTATAGTAGAAACACACAATAGTTTTTCCTTTATACTAAAATATAACAGATGCATGCATCCCAAGATAGGGTTTATGTTTGTGTTATAGTACTGTAACAAATAGAAGAAGCAAAACAAGTGCATTCTAGAGTATGTAAAAAATGACGACGAACTTGGAATAGGTTTTGACGTTTTGTTTGTTTTTCAGTTGTTGAAGAAAGCAAATAGGGTTGTGGGAAGATGGTTTCTATGTGATTTTTTATAAGGTTAAAGGATATATGAGTAATTTAACTTTTTAACAGCTCCTAAATGTTTAGAACGCTCTATTTTAGGGGCCTGTTTGGCAGGAGCTTTTTTGAAGCTTTTTGTAGAGCTGTAAGCTTTTTGTTACAAAAATAATCTCTTCCAGAATAAATAGCTCTGTTTGGATGCATCAACTTTAAGCTTTTATTTTAAACAAGTAGCTCCTAAATGAAAAGCTGATTGATGAAGCTTTTAAAATTGTTAAGTCTGTAAATTACTGATATACCCTTCAACCATAATATAATCTATTTAAATATGTCCTTTTAAGTCATTTTACATCTTATAATTACAGTCAACAGCTAATTTACCAAACACTTTTATTGAAAAAAATATACAGCTTGTAGTTCATGTTAACAGTTTTACAGTGCCAAACAGGCCCAAGATGAATATTTCATGTTACGGATATGTGTAGTTGTGTATTTTTTTTTTTTGAAGATGATATATGAAAGGAAAAAAGACGAAGATTATATATTTGTGTAAGGTGGAAAGAGAAAAATGGTATTATAAGTAGAGGACATAATGGTTATTTTATATTTGAATTGCAATTATTATTTGGTTTTTGTTTTTAAATATACATAAAAAAAATTTGGATGACAATTTTTTTGTTTAAGAGGGATATATATATATATAATTTTTAGTTTATGTTGGATATATATGCAATTTTTAGTCATTGAAGGGATATATATCAACCATCTATCTTAAAGTTTTTTATAAATATTCTTTGTTCATGAACTAGTAGTAATGGGCTAAAATACTGATGCATATACACTTGAAACCAAACTATTAAAGATGCAATTTGTAAATTTGTTATCAAAAAAATATGACACATGGACTACAATAAATGGGCATATTAAGTTAAAAAACTATAATTTGTTAAATGGGTTCATTATAGCTTATCGGGTCAACCCGATAACGAAACAATTAAAACCCTAACCCCTACCCCTATAGGTTATCGGTTACCCGAAAAACCCAATAAGCTAAAGTTGGACCCGAAATCAACTGACCCTATAAGACCTTTTCGGGTTCGGTGACGGGTCAAGTCAACCATTTGACACCACCTAATGTAATGATGAAAGGTAGTACAAATTAGAAGGTGTCATAAAGTTGATTATAATACATCAAATTCATTTCACAACAGAGCGAAGATAACCAACAACCTTAATGACATCATCAACCTCTTGTTGTTCTAACACTTTGACCCTTATTTATAATAGAGACTAGGTATCATGGGGGGGGGGGGGGGGGGGGGGTGGTTGTTGGCTCGTGCCTTTTGAAAAAAGAACTATGCCACGTCATCAAAACACCTATGCAACAGAAATCTGTGCACCACATTTTTGTGTCATTTCCATTGAGCCCATCATACAATAAAAAGTGTGTGCTTTGGCCTAAAATTTTTATTTTTTTTTTCATCTACATAAATAAAACATACACTATAATAACTAAAATAAACTTCATTAAAATTTAAAACACATTAACATTAATAAAAATGAAGTACACAATATAAAAAAACATAATACGGTAAAACAAGAAATAAAAGATTACAAAACCTAGGGATATTCCATAAATGTTACTACAAGTCATGGTTCCAAAGATCGTTGTGCACATTTTTTATTCTCGATTTCTAATTTCTTTTGTCTTCCTAACATGTAAATCGCATCTTTCGAGCCAGGTTCGTTGAATGTTCGGCTCTGGACTAACGAACATATCTCTCATATTCACTTCAAATCATTCGTCTCCAGTATCATGTTATGTAATATTATACAACTATACGTGATTCTTCGTAGCGTGTTGATTTGGTAAGCACATGTTGGTTGTCGTATAATTCCTCAACGACCTTGTAGGACTCCGAAAGCTCGTTCAATATCTTTTCTTGAACTCTTTTAAACTTCAAGGTTTTTTCATCTCTTGCAATAGAAAATGTTTTGACAAACGTAGCCCATGCTGGATAAATATCGTCGGCTAAATAATAACCTTTCTTGTATGTATGTCCATTTATTACAAATGGACATTCCAAAGCTCTATCGGCAAGTTCATCATCAAATAATGGGGAACTATATAACACATTAAGATCATTATTTGCTCCTGGAACCCCAAATATGCATGCCAAATCCACAATTTTTGATCCGCAACTGCTTCTAACGTAAGAGTTGGGTATTTATGATCCTTTCTTTTGAATTGCCCATGTAAGGAATTTGGGTAGTTTCTCCACTCCCAATGCATACAAGCAATACTCCCGAGCATTCTCGTGATTCCATGTTTTCTTCGTGCAATTCATATGTTTTTTCCTATCCGCTGAAGTGGGTTTTATTAAAAACTTTTCAACGTATAAAACATGTATGCATTTAGTAAGGTTCTCTAAACATTGTCGTGAACAACGTTAAGCAATTTTCAAGTACTCATCAAATGCATCAGGTGCAGAGTCGTACGCCAGTTGGCATATGGAGGATGTGCATTTCAAAATAGGACCAATACTTAAACGACCGCAAGCATCGTAACGTTGTCTAAAAAAATAAAAGTACTCGGGAAGAGGCTGAGCATCATAACTTAAGATATCGTTGACTATTTTATTAAAAAGTGTAGAACTCATACGATACATTCGCCAAAAATTCTCTTTCGGATATTTAGGAAGAGTCTCATCGTCGCCAAAATAGTCGTCGATTAATCGTTGTCCGCCTCTTCTCGTTCACGAGGTATGTATGTCCTCGTCCTCTTTGGAGCCGATCCCGAACCCCCGGCTTCTTGCTCACACAAAGCTACAAATTGTTCATACGCCGCATAATCCCGCATATATCGATCCCGATCACCTTGAAAATAAACATCATAACGATTGTATGTGTTGGTGGTGTCGAGATTGTTTGGATAGTAGGTGTTGAAGGTGTTGGGATTGTTTGGATCCATATTTGAAAGAAAATTGAGTATTATTGAAGTGGAAAATTGATGCGGTTTCAACTTCTAGTCAAAGTCAAAACGCATAGTCAAAGTCAAGACATTGACTTTCTTTAATTTTATTTAAGTTAGACAATAAATTTTGATTAGGAAAGTATTTAATTTTTAATCAGTTATAAATTTATGGAAAAGGAAAGGTCTCTAGGTTTCCTATAAATATTAGGTCTTTTCTTTGTAATGGTTTTATCTTTGAGTTTTGATAATAAAAGCTTTGTTTAATTCTTGGCGGTTTTTTGCTAAGATTCTCTTATTAATCGGTATTCGTTTGAATCAACGGTTGTTGGAGTTTGCCTGATTATCGGTATTCTTCTGAATCAACGATAGTTGAAAGATTGTTTCTGGTATTCATTGGAATCAACAGATTCAATTTGTTATCTCGTTATTACAGTTTCTTTGACTGTGATGGTTCATCTTCTGATGAATGAAGAGATTATGGTATGGCGGGTGACGATTATAAAGGACTTCTAGTATTTGATGATGATCAATATGAAGAAGAATCGATGCCAGTTTATGATACCGATATTGAAGATGTCATTGAGGAAGAAGAAGGATTTGTCGGAAAAGGAGGATTTGGTGGGGAAGAAGACAACATCGAAGACGTCGTAGTTGTGACTAATGATCTTTGTTCTTCAATGATCCAAACTACTTCAAATGTTGATTATGAATACGACATCAATACAAAATCACATGAGTTGATATAGTTTGAAAAAATTATTATTATCAAGGTTAGCCAAAGTTCGTTAAAATTTCTGATTCGTAAACAATATCAAGAATGATATTTGAAAGCTGCACCCATGGTTGATAAGTTCGGTTTCAAGACGATCAAGGTTCGAGGTCAAGTCATTATAAAGAAAGGGAATTTGATGCAAGGGATACACATTTGGATGCGACGAGTACAAGGGACGAGTGGGGCAAACTCGAGGATGAGTTTTTTTAAGTGGGGGAGAATGATGCGGTTTAGGAAAATGAAAAGTCATAATAAATTTCTTATTAATCAATCATAAATTGTGATTAGGAAAGTATTTAATTTTACCCAAAAAAACCTTTGATACCTTTCCCCAATCATTATATTTCAGGACCCCGTAAGTTTTTTCCATGCGACGCTTATACATAGGATCTTTCTCCTCAAACAAATCAAAAGCTTATTGGAATATGTTAGCCGCCATTAACATACAATAAGTAGAGGTCGATATATTTGGATAATCAAGAAATAAAAAGGATTCATGATACGAGCTCAACTAGAAGTTAATACTGCCAACTAGAAGTTAATATTGCTGCTTGATATTAGTTAGTGCTGCCAGGCTTAGTTAATACTGCTGCTTGTTATTAGTTAATACTGCCAGGCTTAGTTAGTACTGCTAGTTGTTATTAGTTAATACTGCCAGGCTTAAGTAGTACTGCTAGCATAGTTAATACTGTTTGACATGGCAAAGTCAAACAAGTAGTTTCCCGCCAAAGACTCTAACTTCCTAATATCCCCTCCTAGGCCTATAAATACCTCTGTTAGCTCATTTCTTGCACTTATGAAAAATTGTAACTGTGAGAACACACATTTCTCTCTCTAAATTCTGTTGTAACTGTTTGGTTGAGTTTTCTCCATTAATGAATTATTTTGAACTCTATTTCTTTGATTACGAGTTTTAAGTGTTTTCATTGCCGTTGATCTGTAAATTGTTTAACATTGGTTGTTAATCAGTTTTCTAAGTATCAATTGGTATCAGAGCTGCCTTTCTGGCAACTTAGACGGTGTTTTTTCGACGACAATAGAATTTCAGGCGAGCAGTTTACTTTCTAGCGAGGTGTACATAACCAAGAGAACGTTATCATTGTTACACTGACCAACATAACCTTTAGTGTGTGTGGTTACACTGAGACACACAACACTAAACTTTGTGTGCTAATCTTTTCGAACAAGACCAATGGTATTTAGGTAACCATCGCGATACTGTAAGCAGCGCCGTAGGCTTAAATCCTCTACTTTCGAATGGTGATCAGTTTGGGTTGATCTAAGTTGGCCAATAACGGATTAGTTGATAAGTCAGTTATTCAATTGGTGTGCGAGAAATAACTACTATCAGCATCATCAAAATAGACACAATAGAAAGTTGTTACAACAGTCTAACTGTCTAACAAACTCTCTAACAACCTCCTAAAATCATGGTGAACACCAGGAACAACAATTTGATCACTAATACACCTACAACTGATCCAATTCAAGCTGCTTTAGCTGCAATCCAAGAAACCTTGACTAGTATTCAAGCTGAAGTGAGAACTCATACAACTAAGATTGCTAATCTGAAGAGTGGAGAAGGAACCAGTCAACCAAGGACTGGTGAGTTGACTGGTCAACCAAGAACACATCCTGAACTAAACATTCCTTATGGAAAGCTCATTAGGATTGAGTTTCTAAAGTTCAATGGTGAAGATGTGAAGGATTAGGTTTACAGATGTAAACAATTCTTCAAGGTGGATGGAGTGGCTGATGGGAGAAAGGTACAATTAGCTTTTATGCACATGTTTGATGTAGCCTTGGTTTGGTATCAATAGTATGTGAAGAGGTACCCTGATAACATACCATGGGAGCACTTTGAGGTAGAAGTGGTCAAGAGGTTTGGAGTTCTCTATGATGATCCTATTGTGGAGCTCAAGAACCTCAAGTAGACTGGATCAGTTCAAACCTATCAAGAGACTTTTGAGGCTTTGTTGAATAGAGTAGACCTACCTAAGCCAGTAATTGTGAGTATGTTTATGGGTGGACTTCAGCCTAAAGTTGGGACTCCAATGAGAATGTTTCAAGCCACTACTCTCAGTGAATCTTATGGGTTGGCTAGAATGCAAGAGGCCACCAATACTATCCTCAAGCCAAGGTATAACACTCCTTTGCTCCTTACTCCTAAACAATCCGCTACTACTTATGTTAGTAAGGCTGTAACTACACCAGTCAAGTCTAATTCAGTGGGCCAAAATAGTGGATATGTAACCAGAAATGGGGTACATAAACCTTATAGACTCACTCAAAAAGAGTTGGAGGATAAAAGAACTAAGGGCCAGTGTTTTTATTGTGACCAAAAGTTTGTACCAGGTCATAAGTGTAGTGGCCAATTACATTCTATAGAAGTTATTGCTGAGGGTGACCTTGATAACTACATAGATGGTGATGATGAAACCTATGAGGATTGTGTGGGTGATATGGTTGGAGTTACTGATAACCCACAAATCACTCTCAATGCTCTTTCTGGCCTTAATTCCTATCAAACCATGAGGGTTAGAGGCAGAGTTGGTAAGCAAATGGTGCACATACTTGTTGATTGTGGCAGCACACATAATTTTTTAGACATTCACACAGCTAAGAAGTTGGGGTGTAGGTTGGATAATACCACACCTATGCAAGTTTCAGTAGCTAATGGACAAAGAATGATGAGCACTTCTGTCTGTCATGATTTCAAATGGAGCTTCCAAAATGAAGTATTCACAAGTGATGTGATGTTATTACCATTGGGTGGTTGTGAAATGGTGTTGGGCATTCAGTGGTTAGCCACTCTTGGAGATATGCAGTGTAATTTCAAGAAGTTAATCATGAAGTTCAATCACAAAGGCAGACAACTAGTATTGAGAGGCATGAACAACACCCATGTACACTGGATGCAGGGCAAGGAAGGGATGTTGAAGCAAGCTGAGCTCTCTTCTATGGCTTTATGTGTGTATCCAGTGCAGCTATGTCAAATGAAGAGTGTTGAGAGTATATCTGCAGAGGTGGAGCAATTTCTCACACAATTTGATAAAAGTGTTTGAAGTACCAAAAGACTTGCCTCCTTAGAGATCACATGACCACCAAATCCCTCTTATGCCAAACACTCCTCCAATAAATGTGAGACCTTACAGACATCCACTGACTACGTGAAAACTCACCCCTTTATATATAAATAAACGTAAACATATATAAATACATAACAAGGATCAGGATCCACAAAATCAATGAAACCGGAAGTAGTATAGAGTATCTCTGGGTCGTTTATTCCAACGAGGCTTGAATGGAAAATCGAATCACGAATTGATAAACGATGTTTGAATATGACAAGGATATGATGAGGCACTAAACCTAATAAGCAAATGTACACAAAGATAAGCAAGGAAATTAAGCTAGAATAAGCATAAAAGCTAGAAATGGTAAAAACACTTAA
>BQNB010045955.1:0-43989 GCA_026074375.1 Tanacetum coccineum | reverse complement strand
CTTTTCAAAGTCCAAGGTTTACTTGGTATATCTTTTAAAGTTGAAGGACCAAAGTCGTAAAAGTGCAAACCTCAGGGGTCTAAAATGTAACATTTTGAAAAAGTATAAAATCATATCCAAAACATTACAAGAAATAACTTTAATTAATACTTGACGTGCTTAACATTTCCAGATATTGATTAAAACGCTTAAAACCGATTATATCGTATCACAATACTAGGGAGTTTCATATTAAGGAGTTTCATCTTGGTATTACGTTCTGACTGAGTTGTTGGGTTTACGATTTAAAGTGCCCTAGCTCCTCAAACGTTTACTGAATGACTTCTGAATTATGATGGCCCAAACGGTGATACAATAATTCCAAACTCTTCAATCAAACTCATAACTCTTAAAACTAAAGTTCTAGAGTACAATCTTCCTAAGACTCAACATATTTACTCAGGTTGCGTGACGTGGCTATTCATTTATACTATTATACATTTCCCGATTAAGTTGGAATTTTTATTAATATACATATCAGGTGGTGGTCATTGCATCGCTTTTCCTTCTTTTAATGTTTTCAAAAACCCGCGAGGGGGATACATGCTTGTTACAAACTCTTTTATATACTCGTTTATCTTATAACAATGTGATTACTTTTCAAAGACTTAATGAGTTCATAACCTCACATACTTTATAATCCTGTGATACCTACTATAAACCATGAATGCAAGTGTTTTCTAAACTATATGCTATCCTGATATATTATTGCCTAAGTACATGAAAATATCTATTTGGGTAGTATCTCCCAATATTTCTTTAATGTCTCTTTGGGTAATATCTCCCAATATTTCTTTAATGTCTCTTTGGGTAATATCTCCCAATATTTCTTTAATGTCTCTTTGGGTAATATCTCCCAATATTTCTTTAATGTCTCTTTGGGTAATATCTCTTTAATATCTCTTTGGGTAATATCTCCCAATATCTCTTTAATATCTCTTTGGGTAATATCTCCCAATATCTCTTTAATATCTCTTATGTGATTCATGAGTTTAGGGTGATAATATTGTTCTCCATGATAATACTGTTCTCCTAAGATAATATGGTTCCATGATATTATGTTCTCATGATAATAATGTTCTCCATGATAATTATCCCTGCAATACCAGTATTTACACTATAACTTGTATTCAACTATTACATTTCAAACCTATGAATTTCACTCAACCTTTGTGTTGACTTTTTAGCATGTTTATCTCAGGTAATTGAGCAAGTTGCGGTACGGAGTGGCATGGACTCGAAGATGGCTGAACTGTTATCATTCAAACATGATGTTTTAGATTTTGGGACCTGCATTTTGTAAAAACTCTGATTATAATGAATGATAACTAAATTTTTCCAACAACGTCTCTTTTGAGTCGTTTTCTATGATTATGATTGTTGTATCCATGAAGTAATACCCCAGATTAGCTTCCGCTGCTATATTGTAAAAATGGGGGTGTTATAAGCCTCCTTCCATTAGCTATAAATACCCCTCTAATCTTCATTAGAGGGTGATGTCTTGGTAAACAACTATTATAGTTTTACCTCCATTAATATCTTTTTAATTCCTTTACTTGCCTCCCTACAATTCTCTCTATTCTTACGGTGTTGATATGGAATTGATTCAAGTTATGTGACCTATCAAAGGGAATGAATGCCAGATGTGTGAAATCAGAACCTAGTGAACCAAAATTTGGAAGGAAAAAAGATCGCGAGATCTAGTTTGTCGTTAAAGACAAGACCAATGTTAAGAAGAGATCTTTCACCTTACTAGTGACTAAGTAATAGGTTCGTAGACTATTATTGCATTAGTACTTTTCTATAAATTTCGTTGTATTGAGTGGATGTTTTAAATTTCTTGTTAATGTATGTGTCATGACGAATCTGTCAGTTACACTTAATTTCTCTATTAATTTATGTAAGCTACTCCTTAAATCACTACCATCTTATCAAATCATTCCGCTGCTAGCATTTTATAAACTATTCTTGTGCCATTTCGTAAGCAATTTTGTTGTTATCCTATAAACCATTTTGTCATTTTCTTAAAAATTATTTTACTATCATCTCACAAACTATTTTCCAAACTTATTTGTTTTTATCTTTTAACCTGTTATGTCAACGTTTATAAACTTTTGCCATCGCTTTATAAATCATTTCGCTAACACCTTATAAATATTTGACTATATGATATAAACGTTTGGCAAACACTTTATAATTATCCTATGATTACCTATAACTTATCTGGCTATCATTTAATGAAGAATTAATTTCTCTTAAACTATATTACAGTTATTTATAAACTCTTTTGCTACCCTATTAAAAGTTACTTTGCAGTCATCTTACAAACCATTTCGTTGTCATTTATAAACTATTTCGACGTCATCTTACGAACTACTTCGTGTCTTTTATTAACTATTTCGTTGTCGCAATATAAGTATTTGGTTGTCAACTCGTAGGTCCATTTATTACCATTTCATAGACTTCACTCTTACACTAAAAACTGTCATGGTGGTTTTCTCGTAAACTATTTTGTATCACTCTGAAAACTATTCCTACTACGTATTACAAAATATCTTGTGTTCGTTATATAAATTAATAATTCTCGTTTTCACGATCTATTTTTCTTCCTTAGAAACTAACACTATTTTTCCATACAAAGCTTTTAAAAAATAAACACTAGTTTGACGAAACAAGGGCATTTTATCGTTAGTACTAAATTTATACTAGCTTGATTCACGCTATGTTTATTCAGGAGGACCATTCCTTGCTAAGAGTAGTCAACTCGAAAATTTTGCCAATCTATTTTCACTTTCATACTTTCTATTTTCGTTTTTTCCTTCTCTACAATTTGCATAAGATTTTTTCTCTTATTTTTTTTTTTTATTTTACCAATATTTTGCGTGCGTGTTTGCGAGTTATGTCTGTCATATGTATCCATATTAATAAGCTCCGTAACTAAGTAGATCTCCTCAATATTACCATATAGAGACACCGTACCATTAGCAAGGATCCGAGTCAGCTCCTTGTAGTCATGATAATTATGGATTTTAAGATTTTAGAACATAATAGATTATTCCTCATTCTTTGGGATAGAATCAAGAAAATTAAGAAATTTCTTCATTGTCCAAGTTTCTAATGGTCATGAAATAAGGCAAAGGACATAATTTTGCAAGTACCTAGAAATTTCGTACCCACGGTTTTTATCCTTCTAAGTGACATCGTCCCATCTATCATAGACATTAAGTACCCTATTGAGCTAGTTAACGATTAAGGCTATATAGTTCCAATACTTGCTTAGAGGTTGTTACCGTTTGGATTGTTAGGTCACCTATTCAATATTGACCTAATGCTCGTAGAACTTGGTAGTTTCGACGTCATCATCAGCATGGATTGGTTAGCGAATCATCATGCGGTGATTTTTTGTGATGAAAAGATTCTATGGATTCCCCGTGTAGATGAAGTTTTGATAGTTCAAGGTGATAGAGACGGCAATGGAAAGAAGTAGAAGTTAAGCATTATATCGTGCATCAAAACCCAGAAATGCATTGAGAAAGGTTGCCCAATTTTTCTAGCGCAAGTGACGAAGAAGGAAATCGAGGTCAAGTAGGAGGAGAAGCGACTTGAGGACGTGCCGACTGTACGGGACTTTCTGAAAGTCTTTCCAGAAGACTTGCATGGATTACCACATATGCGATAAGTTGAATTTCAAATCGATTTGGTCCCTGGTGCCGCACCTGTGGCGGGGCAAGATAGGCTCATAAGATTAGCACCGTCGGGAATTGCAAGGAATTGTCTTAATCAAAACTAACAAACCCCAAAGAACTTTCTGATAAGGGATTTATAAGACCAAATTCTTCACCCTGGGGAGCCCCGGTCTTGTTTGTCAAAAAGAAAGATGGATCTTTTCGGATGTGTATTGACTACCGCGAGCTGAACAAGCTGACGGTGAAGAATCGATATCCACTTCCGAGAATCGACGACTTATTTGATCAGTTGCAAGGGTCAAGAGTCTACTCTAAGATCGACCTGAGATCTGGTTATCACCAACTCAGAGTTCGAGAGGAAGACATTCCAAAGACAACATTTAGGACACGCTACGGTCACTATGAGTTTCAAGTGATGCCGTTTGGACTGACCAACACACCGGCGGTATTCATGGATCTGATGAATCGGGTATGCAAACCGTACTTAGATAAATTCGTGATCGTTTTCATTGATGACATCTTGATCTACTCCAAGAGCGAAGATGATCACGCAGAACATCTTAAGTTAATTTTGGAGTTACTTAAGAAGGAGGAATTGTACGCCAAGTTTTTAAAGTGTGAATTTTAGCTGTCGAAGGTAAAATTTCTTGGTCACGTGATTGATAGCGAAGGCATTCACGTGGACCCAGCTAAAATCGAGTAAATCAAGGATTGGGCATCGCCCAAGACTCCGACAGAGATTCGTCAATTTCTAGGTCTTGCTGACTATTACCAACGATTTATCGAAGGTTTCTTAAATTGCCATGCCTATGACGAAGTGACTCAAAAGAAACGTGAGTTTGTTAGAGTGAAAAGGAGAAGAATTGCATTTCAACGTTGAAGAGAAGTTGTGTAATGCACCGATTTTGGCTTTACACGAAGGTAGTGAAAACTTCGTGGTTTACTGTGATGCTTCTCGTAAAGGATTGGGCGCAGTTTTGATGCAAAGGGAGAAGGTCATAGCCTACACATCATGTCAACTTAGGATTCATGAGAAGAACTACACTAGACATGACTTAGAGCTTGGAGCTGTAGTGTTTGCTCTTAAAATGTGGAGACATTATCTGTACGATACGAAGTGCGTTGTGTTCACTGATCATAAGAGCTTGTAGCATATTCTTGATCTAAAAGAGTTGAACATGAGACAACATAGATGGCTAGAGTTGTTGAGTGATTATGACTGCGAGATTTGTTATCATTCGGGAAAGGCAAACGTGATTATAACACCCCGTGTTTTAGAGTCATGGACGCCGTCAATAAAGCAACTATGTATTTTTAGTATTGTACGCGTTTGCTTTAAATCGTAATCGTTAAGTTAAATCGCGTAAGCTAAAAATTATCGTTCAATGTAAACGGGCATCAAACAATTAAATGTTTACATCAAGCAAGTGTTAAGTAATTATTTTGAGGATAATTATTAACTTTGTTCATTTTATTTTTATTGGCTGCGTAAAATAATTACATTTCGCAATAAAATATGTTTAGGCATACCCGAAACCACCAAAACTTTCTTACATTTCAACAAATACTTTCAATTATACCCAATTAACTAAATGATTACAAATAAACATCCACTTATATACATATAAAATCCGGACATAGGTGGATTGTATACAAAGAAATATCATAAACATTTCACCACATCGGTCTTAGTGTACATCTTACACATTAAATAAGCCATTAATTCCTATACCTTTGACCAATTATTTCTCTAAATCACTCATCTTATCTTGTATAGTGTCTTGACTAACAATTGTAGTTTATATAGGGTCTTGCATGTATAGAAAAATCATACACTTCACTTTTACAAGAAAGATTTCATCTTTCTCTCCTGTTGGCTCCTATACCCACGACTCAAATAACATACACACAAAAATCCATACAAAATTTTATTTACAACATTTATCTACATTCCTCATCATTCCTAAGATGAACTAGGTGGTTAGATGATTGGATTAAGCATTTACATGGGTTAAGCTGGAAAAGGAAAGCTTGGGTTTCTTGGGATAACTTGGGTTTCATGTTGTGCAAGCTTTGGTTTTTACATCTACACAAGGTTTTAGTTTGTGTTTGGTTATCATCTTGACTTCAATTTTAAGGTTATCTTAAAACCCTTATGTCTTCACTTTTTATAATTCTTATGAGTATATATGTTTATTTAGCTAAAATCACCATTTGGGACTTTTAAACATGTAAAAGGAGTTTTTACTTGTATATGATCATTTTGTACACTTTTTATTAATGTTATGTGATAGGTAATTTCTTGATATAATGGAATATTAGTATGTTAACATGTTGGTTTAAGTGGATAATGTTTAGGATAAAATTGACATAAAAGTTACTTAAGGGAAATTTATGATTTTATGTAAAGTTATGAACTTGTTATCTGGAAAATTGACAATTCATGGACCTAAGACATTTACTTCTTTGAATAACATAGGTATAATAAGAGTTATAAGAACTTGTGGAATTTTACTTAGTTTGAAAAAGTATATAAAACTAGTAAACAAATACGTTTTTATTTGTATCATAAGGGGCTGTTTTGGATTGAAAATCCAAACAGTGGGTTTGGACAATTTTAAAGATATTACGAATCATGGACGATTCCAAAGGAGAAAACTCGAAAACGGAATAGATAACGAGAAAAAGATTAGATAAAATAAGATTACGTTAAATACTCGGTTTTATAAAATAAAACTTTATAAAGCAAGTTATAAAATACTTCAAAAAATAGAAATATTTTTAGTTGTTTTATCAGTATTATTCATATTTTAAGGATTCCCAAAACTATAAGAAAACGTAATTTTTTGATTATAAAAACCGAGAGTTATGAATTACGCAAGTTTATATACTTAAAATGTATAAAAATATTTTATAAAAAGTAACTGTTCATGACAAGAAAACATTAATTTTTGTAAACTTAATAAATAAATAGAATTACTATAATCGTGTGCTTAAAACGAAATAAAATACGGAGTTTCGATATTCGAGTTTATAAAGTAATTTTATAAATTATGAACATAAAAATTAATGTTCATCAGTAGTCCCCATTATTAAAAATGTGGATTAATTTTGATAACATAGACGTGGTCGAAGGAATCGCTAAAATCGGGATTAAAACGAACAAGTTATTGCATTTACGGGTATTACGTCATTAATTATAAAAGTAATTTTTTACAAAGTCTATGAAGCAGCTAATAAAGTGTTCATCAGAAGTTCTATATATAAAAATATAATATTTTTATGACATAATCTCAATACGAAGTCATGAGTAAGAAACGCGAGAAACGGGTTTAAAACGGGAAAGTTATGCTAGTTTTACTAAAACGATAATTTTAAACGTTTTCACTCTATAACAACGATTTTTAAATTACAAATAGACGGGATGAAGTATTAGAATTATATTGTGGTTATCAATGTTCTATATTACCAGGGAGATTTCATAATGAGGCTCTTAGGGGGTGAGTCATCGACGAGTTGTTGGTTTTAGATTTGAAGTGTCCTAGTCCTCCATTCGTCACTACATGACCTGTATTGAAATTATGATAGCCCGAACGATAGTATGAATGTAACTAAATAGAACTTTACATTGATGTTTGTTAATCAGCGATAGTGCTTATATACCTATGTTAATTTTAGGTTGCATTCGATCATTTAGTGACGCGCTATTGGTGATATTTGTGTTATCAGTAACTCAGGTGAGTTCATAGCCCCACATTTTATGATTTCATTGATTTTTATAAATTTAGGGTGAAAAACAGCTTTGTTTTATAATTGGACACAGTGTATATTTTATATTGATTACGTGTTTGCCTAAGTGCGTTAACCAAGTGAGCCATTATATGATACTGTCAATTGCATTGATGTAGTGTGAATTAACATTATGTGAGCGCGAATTTATGATTTTTAGATCTATTTTGGGATTGACTCCTTGTTCGAGTGATTGCTTCTCACACGGGATTGAAAGTGTATGATCGTGATTTGGGATGTTTAGGGTTGAACATCTGATCGGGCAGAATAGCAATATTTATTATTGCGAATATAATTGTCTAGCTTAAGTGTCATGAGCTTAGGAAAACGTAATTAGATTTTGTGATGTCTGCATCTGTTGCATATCACGGGAAGTTCTGCGGTCATGCATATTATTAATTTACTAACTATGAATTCCAAACCATTTTTGTGAGTTTTAAAGCAATGTTTTTAGGTGGTCAATAGGCACGAGGTGCTAGGGATACATTCTGTGACACTTTTGGTTTTCATCTAAGATTTGGATGGATATGTTTGGGAAATGTATTTTCAATCTTTGATATATCTCAACACTGAACAAGTAAAGGCTGCATGCTTTGTGTAAAAAAGTCTGTTATCAAATCTATTGTATCATTTAAACATCTTTGTCGTTTTATTTATCTTGTGTATTGATATGAGAGTAACACGCCCTGCTATTTGTATTCCGCTGCGACCCATTTGGGGTGTGACAGATTGGTATCAAAAGCCAAGGTTATTAGAGAAACCAGGGTCAATGTTTTGCTGGGACTTACCATTTTTAAACATGCATTCATAAAAAGGGGTTTATACGGACAAACACTAGTTGTTGCATTAGTTGTTTATACTAGATGCATCACTAAATGATATACGTGTTTATAAATTATTAGTATTACATTAAGAGCCTTATATAATATAATCTATAAGTTATTTATGATGTCACAGTAGTCATGTCTGCTGGATTCCGCACGTTACCTATACTTCTGTTCACTCTGAGGCACGATCATAGAGTATCCCATATGAGGATCCTTTACGAGGAGGCTGCCAGACACGTTACTGGTGCAGGCACTTACGTTCTTTAGAGTATGTACTGATCCCTAGAGCTGGAGGTTTCATGTACCAGTGTTACATTCCTGAGCTCTGAACACCATGAGGACTTATGTCAGCTGAGCTGAGGCACTATAGAGGCATATATTACTGAGGTTGCTTCTGCACCACCTTCACCACATCTTTTACCCTACTTCCGTCCACCACGTACTAGAGCAGCCATGGCTTTAGATGAGAGGATGAGCACCATCCTTATCATCCACTAATCCAATTAGGGACACCACCAATTGGTTACCTACCATACCTGCAACATCCACTAGCCGCATAGCTGATTATTCTCGAGAATGACACGCCGCCTGGAAGAGGTACTACTTATGCTCCTAGTCCTGGGTGTGAGGTTGGGAGAGTTCTGTGCTATGCTGCGAGACAGCCAGGAATGCTATGGCCCGTAGGGTCGATTGCAGTTCTGTAGACACTGTAGAGACTAGGGTCCGAGATACTAAGAGGAGGATGATGGCCGCCTTAGAGGTGGTCAACTTGAGGGTCAGTTACCAGGTAGATGTTCGCAGTAGGGAGAGTTCGAAGTTTTACTCCGAACATATCGATGCCCAGAGGATGTGCAGCTTGTGAGCTGTGATTGAGGTATTGAGGAGAGAGAGACTTGCTTACGGAGCAAGAGAGTATGAGACCATAGGCCTGGGATAGTGTCTGAGGCTTACCAACTGGGCATTAGAGGACGGGTTACAGTGTTAGAGGGACTCAGACGCATCGCCAAGCGTGGCAGCGTCAGGACACGGGAGATCGCGCGAGAGGCATATTATGCGTATTCAGGCTTTGAGGCTGGAGCCACGCAAGGACACTTGAGGATACTGGTAGTAGTGCTAGGGTTACTTTTCTACATATTGTAGCTATACATATAGCCTACTAAGTTTTTTTGGGTTACTCCTAGCTAGCGGAGGGTATAGCTTTTAGTTTGATTAGCTATCCAGTATGGGTCTTTTGTCTTTTGTTTTGCTATGTTGTAATAGCTACTAAGTATTACGGGTAAACTCAGGTAGTAGGATCTAGGTTGATTTCCATTTTGTAACCTAGCGTTAGGGAATCATTGTGTACCAACAGATCATGTATATTTCCAGATTTATATGGAATGGATGTATTATGTTATGTGATCTTGTATTGGTAGTATGTTCATGTGTGAGTATATTATTGTATTATGATGCATATGTTATGTCAGTTTGATTGTTTTAAAATCTAACGGGTATTGTATCTTCTTATGATTGAAGGAAAATGCTCCAAAAAAGAACACAAGGACAACATTGTACACACAACCAATGCAACAACACACAAGTGTTACTAAGGCACAACTTCAGGCCTTAATTGATCGCGGGTTGCTGCTGAATGGTCTGAAGCGAAGCAAGTTAGTGTTAGGAATGGCTACGATAGCAATGGTTCAGGTCCAAGCACGCACAACCTGTTCGCGAATGACTCTTTACTTAGAATTCCTGAAATAAAACCTTTAGGCTTTAAAGTCCATGAGGGAGTCGTCGATCTCACTCAATGGTTTGAGAAAATGGAGTCTGTGTTTAGCTTTAGCAATTGCACAGATTCTCGTCAAGTCAAATTAGCGACTTGCCACTCTACAAGATGATGCTTTACATGGTGGATTGTACCTGTTAAGGACCACTACTCCCGAACAGCTCATGCCATGCCATGGGCAACACTGATGAAATGATGTCTGATAAATACTACCCGAGGGTGAGATCAAGAAGATGAGTATTGAGATGAGTAATCTTAAGGTTAAGGGCACGATGTTGGGTGGCTTACAATCGAGATTTCAACAAACTAGCGTTGATGTGTGCAGGATGTTCCAGAAGAGGTAGACAGGATTAAAATGGATATCGGGTGGCTTGCCCGATATGATACTTGGCAGTGTAAAGGCATCAAAGCCGAAAACCATGCAAGAGGCTATCAAGGGTTACAACTGAGTTGGATGGATGAGATGCCATTGCCTATGTGAAGTCAGGCAAGAAAGAAGAAAGTTGATGATCTTTCAAGAACAATCAAAAACAAATCGCAGAATAAGAGGCAGAACACAGGCCAGCGTATTTGGGATTAGTGTTGGTGGGGTTACACTGCAGGCAATAGTGACAGGAAACCATACGCCGGGTCTAAACTATGTGGTTCAAGTGTAATTACAATCTATGAGGTTTGTCTACCTAGGGTGCAATAAACAGCAAAAAGGTTGGCATCTGGCCAAGGATTTGTTATAAAGCCGACTGCAATGCTAACAACAACACCGCAACAACAACAACGCAATCAACAACATAATCTATGAAGGGAATGGTTGCTATGAGTGCGGAGCTCAAGGACACTTTAAAAGAAACTGCCCAAAAAATGTAATAACATGACGTGGTAATCAAGTGGGAATGACGGGACTCACAACGAAGGTGTATGTGGTGGGATAATGCGGGCAAACCCAGATAACGTCGTTGAGGGTTTGTCTCCTTCTAAACAACGCTTTGCTTATATCTTTATTTGATTAGGGGTGCGAGGGCCGATCTGAGTTTGTGTTACTGATTTAGCTCTCAAATTTGACATACACCATTACCCTAGATCACTATTATGATGTCGAACTAGCTGACGGGAGAATAATTGGGTTAAACACTATCCTTAGTGGTTGCACATTAAACTTCCTAAACCATCCATTCAACATAAACTAATGCTGTAGAACGTGGTAGTTCGATGGCTATGATCGGTTGATTGGTTGGCGAAGTACCAAGCGGTCATTGTGTGTGCCGAGAAGATTGTTCGCATCCCCTGGGGAAATGAAACCTTAATCATACACGGTGATGGAAGTAACCAGGGAAATGTTGAACGGGTATTAAACAATTATTGTGTCACTAAAAGGCAGAAGTAATGCAAAAGGATTTCTATTTTTTTGGCACATGTCACTGCAAAGGAGGTTGAAGACAAGTCGAGAAGAAGACTTGAGGAGTGCCAAATAGTTCAAGACTTTCCTGAAGAAATTCATGGGAACTTGGGTCTTCTCGACTCGACAAGTTGGAGTTTCAAAATTGATGTGGTTAACTGGTGCTGCACTATAGCACGGGCACCTTATCGATTGGCGCTTCCGAAACTGAAAGAGTTTATGGAGCAACTAACACTGAGGCTGTCGACAAAGGCTTTATAGACCCAGTTCTTCACCCTGGGGAGACCAGTTCTTCACCTGGGGTGTCAGTCTTTGTGTTCAGAAGAAGGATGGATAATTCCGGATGTGCATTGGCTTAGGAATTAAACACATGACAGTCAAGAACGTATCCACTCCCCTAATTGATGATTTATAATTTGATCCGCTTCAAGGGTCGAGTGTCTACTCTAAGATGCATAAGATAGGTTATCACCAATGGGGTTCGAGAAGGAAGAATTCGGAAGATGCCTTTTGAACTCGTTATGGATATGAATCTAAGTTATGCCTTTGGTTTAACGATCGCACCTGCCCCAAATATTATAAACTTTATGAATTGGGTGTGCAAACCATATCTGGATAAATTTGTGATAGTCTTTGATTGTCGATATTTTTGATAGATTCGAAAGAACCAAGCAGAACACGGCTAGAGCACCTTAGCTACTCTTAGAGTTGCTTAAGAAAGAGGGTTGTATGCCAAATTTCAAGTGGAATTTTTTTTTTGATTCCCAAAGTTACAAGTTACTCGGTCACGTGATTGTTAGTGAAGGCATTCATGTTGGATCCAACCAAGATGAATCATTAAGTTTAGGCATATCCTAAGTCGCAATGGAGTTCGTCAATTTTTAGGTCTTGTGGGTATTATCAAGATCTTGAAGGGTTTTAAATATCGCTAAACCCGATGGACCCAACCTCACCCTGAAGAAGGTCAAGTTTGAGTGGGGTGATAAACTAAGATGATCTTTTCAACTGTTAAGAAAAGTTGTGAGTGCACCAATCTTGCCTTTCCTTGTGGGAAGCAGATTTTATCGCACTACTGCGATTGCTTCAATGAAGGGTTTGGGCGCTGTGTTTATGCAAAGAGAAAGGTGTTTTGCTTATGCATCACGCCTATGAAGATTATGAGAAAGAACTATTGGACTCATGATTTGGAACTTGGCAGCAGTAGTGTTCGCTCTCAAGATTTGGGAGGCTACTTGTATGGAACCAAGATGCACGGTGTTCACTAATCATAAGAGTCTACAAAACATTTCTTATTCATGAAAAGTTGAAACATTGAGGCAACGTCGTTGGTTGGAGTGCTCAGTGGATTACGACTTAGTTGAGATTCGTTATCACCCGGGAAAGGCAACGTTGTGTGATGCTCTAAGCAGGAAGGAGAGAGTTCAACCATTAAGATGTTCGAGCTTAGTCATGACTATTGGTTGGATCTTCAAGAAATTTGAATGCTTAGACTGAAGCTCGGAAACAGAAAACATCAGAATGAAGATGTTGGTGGGTATGATGGTTGAAAAAGCTAAAATACATAGGCGATTAGTGGAAAAGTTGGAACCCCGTGAGGGGAACATATGCCTCATGGCAGGAGTATGGTTACTTGTTATGATATTTACGGTATGTGACATTGAAGAGTCCACAATCAAAATACTCTATACATCCGGGTTCTGACAAGATGTACCAAGATCATGAAAAAGTTAATTGTTGGCCCTATATGGAAGACAAACATCACCACCTGTGTAGCAAGTGTTTGACCTGTGCTAAGGTCAGGCCTGTATCATCTAAGGACATCAGGATGTTGGTACAACCGAAATACCATAATGGAAGGGGGCCAACATCATATGGATTTGTCACAAGCTTCCTAAGTCGTCGTAGGGCTACGACACCATTTGGGTGATTGTTGACCGACTCACGAAGTCTGCAATCTTCGTACCGATGAGAGAGATCGATCCTTTGGATAAACTTGTAAGAATGTACCTAAAGGAGGTGGTCATGAGACATGGAATACCTGTTTCAATCATTTGTGATCGCGACCCGAGGTTCGCATCCAATTTCTGGAGGTCACTTCAGAACGCTTTGGGTACTATTTGGATATGATGTATGCGTACCCATCCACAAATAGACAGGAAAAGTAGGGACCATTCAAAAACTTCGAGATATGTTGCGTGCTTATTACGAATAGACTTTGGAATGGGTTGGGTTAACAATTGGCATTAGCGAGTTCTCATATAAACAATAGCTATCACGTTGCATCAAGCGCACCATTCGAAGCACTTTATGGTCGAAGTGTCATTTACAGGTTTGTTGGGACGAAGTTAGAGAACTCAAAGCATAGGTCAGAATACTAATTCAGGAGGGACACTGTGAATTGTCCAAATCAAGCAATATGCAAGCCCGCTGTGAGCGCAGAAGAGTTCGTGACTGAAGCGAAAACCAATGGAATTCTAAGTTGGGGGCTAAAGTTATGCTTAAAGTTTTGCTTAGAAAGGGGTCGTTCGTTTGGGCAAACAGGGGGATAGTTAACCCCAGGCATGTTGGACCTTTCAAAAGGTATTAGAAAAGGTTGGAGACGTTGCATACAAGCTTGAGCTTCCAGAAGAGTTAAGCAGGGTTCACAATACATTTCATGTATCCAATTTGAAAAAGTGCTATGCCGACGAACCGTTAGCCGTTCCGTTGGATGGACTTCATTTTGATGACAAGCTTCAGTTTGTTGAGGAACCCGTTGAGATCATGGACCGTGAAGTTAAACGGTTGAAGCGAAGCCGCATTCCATTAGTCAAGGTTCGATGGAACTCCAAGCGAGGTCCTGAGTTTACGTGGGAACGCGAGGATCAATTCCGGAAGAAATACCCACATCTGTTCACAAAGACCGCACCGTCGACAAGTGCCGCGTCTTAAGCCTTGAGGACAAGGCTCACTTAACGGGGGGAGACTATAACACCCCGTGTTTTAGGGTCATTGACGCCGTCAATAAATCCACAATGTATCTTTTGTATTGTACGCGTTTGCTTTAAATCGTAAACGTTAAGTTAAATCGCGTACGCTAAATATTAGCGTTCAATGTAAACGGGCATCAGACGATTAAATGTTTACATCAATCAAGTATTAAATAATTATTTTGAGAATAATTATGGTCTTTGTTCATTTTATTTTTATCGGATACGTAAAGTGTATACGTTTCGCGATAAATTGCATTTAGGCATACCCGGAACCACCAAAACTTTTCTACACTTCAACAAATACCCACATTTATACCCAATACCCAAAATTTACAAAATAACATCACATATATACATATAAAACCGGATATGGGATGAAAGATACAAAAGAAATATCTTACATTTCACCACTTGGTCTTTTGTACATCACTTGCCATTAAGCCTAGCCATACCTCCCATTCTTTTGACCAAGACTTCCTAAAAACCCTCATGGTGTCTGTGTTCTTGACTAACCACTTGTAGATATAAGTCTTGCACTTGTAAGTAAAATCATACACTTCACTTTTACAAGAAAGATTTCATCTTTTCTCTCCCTTTTGGCTCTAATCCCACGGCTCAAATAACCCTACACACCAAAAGCCATACAAAAAATTTATTACAACATATACAACATTGCTAGATCATTCCTAAGATGGACCTAAGGTGGTTAGACGGTTGATTAGCTTTAAAGGGTTAAGCTAGAAAGGAAAGCTAGGGTTTTCTTTGAAACTGGGTTTTCAAGTTTGGGCAAGCTTTGGTTTTTCATCTAAAAGTTTGATTGTGTTGGTTTATCATCTTTAATCAATATAAGGTTATCTAAAAACCCTTATGTCTGTATTTTATCCATTTTATGAGGTATATATGTTTATTATAGCTAAATTAACCATTTGGACTTTTAAACATGTAAAAGGAGGTTTTTACTTGTATAATGATCCATTTGTACCACTTTTTTCTTTATGTTATTTTGTGATAGGTAATATCATGATATAATGGAAATATAAGTATGTTAACATGTTGTTTTAAATGGAAAAATGTTTAGGTATAAACTTATACAGAAAAGTTAATTAGGATATTTATGATTTTATGTAAAGTTATGACTTGTTATCTTGAGACAAATAGTCAAATCTTGGACCTAAGGACTTTTTCTATATGTTATTACAATAGTATTTAAGTGTTAGTAAGAGCTTGTGGAAATTTATTAGTTGAAAAGTATATATAAAAGTTAAACAAAAATTAAGTTATAAATTATATATATTCTATATATACTCTTTAATCTATATATTATATTATATATATGTATCATAAGGGGGCTGTTTGGATTTGAAATCCAAACAGTGGGTTTGACATTTTAAAAAGATATTACGTCTCATGACGATTCCAAAAAGGTAAGAAACTCGAAAAACGGATTAATAACGAGAAAGATACGATAAAAATACGATTTACGTTAATACCGGTTTTATAAAATAAACTTTATAAAGCAAGTTATAAAATACTTCAAAAACAGAAAGTTTAGTAGTTTTAACAGATTATACATATTTTTAGGATTCCAAAACAATAAGAAACGTAATTTTTCGATTAAAAAAGATGAAGTTTGAATTACGCAAAGTTTATATACGTAAAATGTATTAAACTCTTTTATAAAAAGTTACTGTTCATGACATAAACATTAATTTTTGTAAACTTCATAAATAAATAGAACTTTCAATTACGAGAACGTGCTCGAAAGAATTACTAAAAACGGAGCTAAAACGAATAAAATACAACGTTTGCGATAATTCGAGTTTATAAAAGTAATTTTATAAACTATGAACAATAAAAATGTGATAATTTTGATAACAAAGACGTGGTCGAAGGAATCGCTAAAATCGGGATTAAAACG
Source organism: Tanacetum coccineum (assembly GCA_026074375.1). Taxonomy (NCBI): domain Eukaryota; kingdom Viridiplantae; phylum Streptophyta; class Magnoliopsida; order Asterales; family Asteraceae; genus Tanacetum; species Tanacetum coccineum. The sequence continues at coordinate 27,597 of BQNB010045955.1, read as the reverse complement.
AACAAGTTATTGCATTTACAAACTCTATGCCGTAGGGTTCCTTTTATACACCAAGGAAACCCTAAAAGGCTATACAAAACGTGTGAAAGGATAATGCATATCCTTTCCTAAGATATCTCCTAAAATATCTCTAAGATAACTATTATCACTATTCTGTTACATAAACAGACTTAACTAAATACCCTCAGTACTAACTATAGTACTGCCACTCTAGCAGTACTAACTATAGTACTGCCAGACTTAACTTAGTACTGCCAGACTGAACTTAGTACTGTCAGAACTAACTAATACTACCAGACTTAACTGTTATACTACCAGTATTAAGTCTTTTACAATATATTTCCCAACAGATACCTACTCCCGAGAATCAACGACTTATTTGATCAGTTGCAAGGGTCAAGAGTCTACTCTAAGATCGACCTGAGATCTGGTTATCACAAACTCGGAGTTAAGGAGGAAGACATTCCAAAGATAGCGTTTAGAACACGCTACGGTTACTATGAGTTTCAAGTGATGCGGTTTGGACTTACCAATGCACCGAAGATATTCATGGATTTAATGAATCAGGTATGAAAACCGTACTTAGATAAATTCATGATCGTTTTTATTGATGGCATCTTGATCTACTCCAAGAGCAATGAAGAGCACGCAGAACATATTAAGTTAATTTTGGAATTGCTTAAGAAAGAAGAATTGTACGCCAAGTTTTTGAAGTGTGAATTTTAGCTGTCAAAGGTACAATTTCTTGGTCACATGATTGATAGTGAAGGCATTCACATGGACCCAGCTAAGATTGAGTCAATCAAGGATTAGGCATCGCCCAAGACTCCGACAGAGATTCGTCAATTTATAGGTCTTGCTGGATATTACCGACGATTTATCGAAGGTTTCTTAAAAATTGCCAAGCCTATGACGAAGTTGACTCAAAAGAACGTGAAGTTTGGTTAGAGTGAAAAGGCAAAAGCTGCATTTCAACTGTTGAAGCAGAAGTTGTGTAGTGCACCGATCTTATCGTTACCCGAAGGAAGTGAAGACTTTGTGGTTTACTGTGATGCTTCTCGTAAAGGATTAGGCGCGGTTTTGATGCAAAGGGAGAAGGTCATAGCCTACGCATCACGTCAACTTAGGATTCATGAGAAGAATTACACTACATATGACTTAGTGCTTGGAGTTGTAGTGTTTGCTCTTAAAATGTAGAGACATTATCTATACGACACGAAATGCGTTGTGTTCACTGATCATAAGAGTTTGCAACATATTCTAGATCAGAAAGAGTTGAACATGAGACAACGTAGATGGTTAGAGCTGTTGAGCAACTACGACTGCGAGATTCGTTATCATCCGGGAAAAGCGAACGTGGTGGCGGATGCCTTGAGCCGAAAGGAACGGCTTAAGCCACTACGAGTTTTGACTTTATTTATGATGATTGATCTGAACCTCCCTGTGCAGATCTTAGAAGCTCAGGTTGAGGCAAGAAAGGACGGAGAATATGGAACAAAAGATTTGTGTGGTATGATTAAGAAGCTAGAGCCACGTACTGACAGAACATTATGCTTGAATTAAAGAAGTTGGATACCTTGTCAAGGTAACTTAAGAGAGTTGATTATGAATGAATTGCATAAGTCAAAATATTCAATTCATCCTGGATCGGACAAGATGTACCAAGATTTAAAGAAACTGTAATGGTGGCCGAATATGAAAGCGTAGATTGCCACCTACGTCATGTTTGACCTGTGCCAAAGTCAAGGCCGAATGCCAAAAACCATCTGGTTTGTTGGTTCAACCTGTGATCCTAGTATGGAAGTGGGAGAACATTACTATGGACTTCGTTACTAAGTTACCTAAGACGACGTCTGGTCAAGATACAATTTGGGTAATTGTAGACTGACTCACAAAGTCTGCTCATTGCTTACCAATGAAGGAAACCGACTCAATGGAGAAGTTGACGAGACAATACTTGAAGGAAGTAGTCTCGAGGCATGGAGTGCCAGTTTTGATTATTTCTGATCGAGACAGTAAGTTTACATCTCATTTATGGAAATCACTGAACGAAGCCCTAGGTACTCAATTGGATATGAGTACGGCTTACCATCTACATACTAATGGTCAGAGTGAGAGAACCATCCAAACCTTGGAGGACATGCTGCGTGCTTGTGTGATTAATTTTGGGAAAGGTTGGGATAGACACCTACCTTTGGTGGAGTTTTCCTACAACAATAGTTATCACACTAGTATCAAAGTTGTACCGTTTGAAGCTCTCTACGGCAAAAAATGTAGATTGCCTATTTGTTGGGCTGAGATTGGAGACGCTCAGCTCACTGGTCCGGAAATTGTTCATGAAACAATTGGAGAAAGATCAATCAATATCCAAAAAGCGTATTCAAGCTGCACGAGATAGACAGAAGAGCTACACCAATAGGAGACGTAAGCCGTTAGAATTTGAGGTTGAAGACAAGGTCATGTTAAAAGTGTCACCATGGAAAGGGGTGATACGTTTCGGCAAACGGGGGAAGCTGAACCCTTGCTATATTGGACCTTTCAAGATTCTTGCTAAAGTAGGAACGCTTGCTTATCGACTTGAACTCCCAGAGCAATTAAGCCAAGTTCATAGTACTTTTCACGTTTCTAATCTGAAGAAGTGTTTCATAGACGAACCCCTAGCTATTCCGTTAGAAGAGATCCAGATTGATGACAAGCTCCATTTCATTGAAGAACTAGTTGAAATTATGGATCGAGAAGTTAAATAGCTAAAGCAAATCCGCATTCCAATCGTGAAGATCTGTTGGAATTCGAGACGAGGGCCCGAGTTTACTTGGGAGCGCGAAGACCAAATGAAGAAAAAGTACCCTCATCTTTTCGTTAACCCTTCGTCCACGTCTTAAGCTTTGAGGACAAAGCTGCTTTAACGGGGGAAGAATGTCACACCCTGAAAATTTTAGGTCAATATTTTTAAACTTTTTTCTATCATTATTTTTGACTTTTATACGTTACGTTTGAATCCGGCAGTTTACCGGGAAGTTAACCCGCGTAAATCTAAAAAACGTCATCAGACGCGTTCCGACTTCGGATTTTGATTAATTTAGATATTATATGAGTTATTTTATCTTTTCTAAGTGTTTCGTAGTTTACGATCACTCCCGGTATTTATTTTTACGCTTTAACGTTTAAATTACGTTTTTCGCGCTTTTGACATAACGGAACCCCGGAAACCCGAAATCTTTTCGTGTAAACTTTAGTTATCGTCCATCTCATGCTCTTAAGTCAAAAATGTCGTTCATCCCCCCTATACTCAAAACACACGCATACACACACTTAATTAAATCAAAGAGCATCTTTTATCCTTATTTTGAATTTCAAAAATAAAACACCATCACATGCAAGATAGTGACACCTTTGTATTCATCTTCCATGCATGAACATGTGATTCTTACACCTCTTTGTATTCATTCACCCATGAAGGACCATAACTCCACTAAGCATTTGATTTAATTTAGCAACTAGTGATTTAAGCTTGACCCCCCCTTGTAGCTTGTGTTTGCATCCGAACCCAACCACACACACCTTTGGTGTGTGTTGGTCACTTAGCCATTTGGTTACATATCTTTGACTAGTCATGAGCCTTTAACCTAGCCTTTTCTTATAGATACCTTGCATTCTCATAACTTAGGGTTTCATTCTCATTTCATAGCCTTAAAAATCACACAACTCTCTATTTTTCTCTCCTCTTGCTCACGGACACTACACATAATATACCTTCCATAGTTTTGATTTTTTTTCATGATTCATCACTTCTAGGTTTGATTTCTAAGTTTGACCCTAAGGGGTTTGCAAGTATTGGTTCTTTGATTTAAGGGTTTTCTTCAAGATCTACAAATTAGGGTTTGGTTATTATTTGGGGTTTTCAAGATCTAGTGATTTTGGGTATAGATCTTGTGTTATTGCTTCTTGTTCTTCATTCTTGTAAGTATCTTGAATCTTTCTTTGTGGTTTTTATTATGTTCTTCTTATATGTTCAAGATCCATACATCCATATGTTGTGTTTTAATATTTGAAAGATTTTAAAGACAAGATTTCATAAATAATGATACTACTTTATTTCACTAGTTAAATATTATGTTCTTGGTGAGATGAGAAGTTGAATGAGTGTTGAAACAATAGAAATGAAGAGATTATGTTAGATTTAGGTGTGGATTAGTTGTGAATGGAGATTAGGCTAGATTAGGCACTATTGTGAAGTTTGGGTGGATTTTGGTTGCGTTTTTTGCAAAAAGTGTTTGTTGTCCCGAATTTGTTTTGGGGTTTTGGTCGACCTAAAAATATTTTCATTAGGCGTAAAAGTAGTTTTTGGAGAGCTTGTTTCAAGTAGATAGTCTTTCATATATCGCACATTAAAATTTGATTTAAAACGACCAAGTTATAGCCAAATAAAACGACCAAGTTATAGCTAAATGAAACTTGAAACATTTTTCGACAAAACCGAATGAATAGTGTGCTGATGTGAATAGTAAAATGAGTTTTCGAACATTTTTGGACTTTCTAAACACTAGCGAAACATATAGTAACATATATATTGATTAGTATCGTTTAAAGAAGTCGTTAACATCCCTTTTTACCATAAACAAACAAAGACTCATCAATTTCTTCTTTGGTTTGGGAGTATAAATCTCCACTAAAGGGAGTGTAACACCTTTAAACATCATTTAGATTTTTATAAATCTACTGTACAAAGGTTCCCAAGCTGAGTCCACTCCTTATAATTAAAAACAGAAAAATGCATTTCTTCCTCATAACTTATAACCTCATTGTTTGATTTTATTTCATATCCTAAGCCAATTTTACTACTTGAACTCATGCCAGAATTAATTAATCTCCAAAGATTCTTGGAAGAACATTTCATGAATCTAATGATTATCTGAATTGTTCCTTTTCTTTACAGCTTTCATTCTAATTCTCCTATATTTTTTAAGCTTTTCATCTTTTCATATATTTATTTGCTGAAATGTAAAGCTTTTCATTTAGATAAATTTGCTGTTTTTTTGAAAAGTAACAATTGAGCTTCTAGTTTCTTACACTGACTATAGGCAAGTATTTTGCTTCTTGATCACCTAAAGATTCATTGTTCATGCAACACAATGTTTTAAAGGGTATTGTAAAAATCAATGCAAGGTTTTAGAACACAAAGATACCTCACTACTGGAGCAGATAGCTTGAGAGCATGATTTATCTCTTCATCTTCAAGTGTGTTCTCCCAATTGACAATACCATCACCATTGTCATCAATCCCATCTGATTCTTCCTCTTGCTTTCCAGCTTCTTTGGTGTTGATAAAAAGAGTCTCTGTTTAAAACTATTTGTTTTAAAACATATGTCTATATCTTCTTTGAATTTGCATTACCACCAAACCTAGTCCTTATGGCTTCCCAAATTTCTTTTGCATCATCCATTCCATGAAATCTTGTTTTCAATGTTCCTTGGGAATAGCCATGAGTAAGATGGTTCCTGCCCTATCCTTACCTTTTCAAAAGCATGAATTTCTTCCGGAGATACTGGGGAAGATTCTAAACAACACCATATTTCCAGTTGAGATTCTCTTCTTTGAATTTCCATTCTGAATTACCTTCCAAACATCATTATCAATATATTCAAGGTAATGCTCCATCTCCATAGCCCATATATCATACCCTCCTTCATTTAGAATGGAGTTTGATATTTGAAAATAGGGTGTTTGTTGTAGGAGTGACTGTTTTATTGTTTGTTGTTTGGTATATTGTTTGCAGTACCAATGTCCTGATTGCATCTTCATGGTATGTGCTTCATCATCACTAGGAATGTTGAGAGTAATCATCATTAGCAGGTTGAGACATTTTTCTAGATCTAAAAGTGATTGTTTGTGATCTTGTGATTCTTTCTTATCAGAGTCTCTCTAAGGGCTCTTATACCACTTGTAGGTCCATAAGTGTTGGATTCTATATACTTTTGAAAGACAAATATCTAACTTGAATAATCCAAAACAACTATGAGAGAGACACTGACTATGAATATCAAGTGTTAATGCAGAATCTTAACACAAGTATTAAGAAGAACACAATATAATACTAACTTCGTATATTGCTATTGATTTCTATTAGGTTTGGATACTATTGATTCTATTCGTTATCTTGAAACTCTATGCCGTATGGTTCCTTTTATACACCAAGGAAACCCTAAAAGGCTATACAAAACGTGTGAAAGGATAATGCATATCCTTTCCTAAGATATCTCTAAGATAACTATTATCACTATTCTGTTACATAAACAGACTTAACTAAAGTAACACCCAGTACTACTATAGTACTGGCCACACTACCAGTACTAACTATAGTACTGTCAGACTAACTTAGTAACTGCCAGACTTAACTTAGTAACTGCATAACTAACTAATACTACCAGTCTTAAAAAAATTTTATACTACCAGTATTAAGTCTTTACAATAATATTTTCCCAACAAACAGTACCTCGTAACCTGCCACCGTTAGACTCTAATTCGTGCCTCTCTTCCAATGGTAAAAGATTATGGAATAATTAATGACTTCGTTAGAGCCTCGATAAATGTAAAAACATCATCGAAAGTCACCCGAAAATTACCGTTTTTGCTTTGTTTTCAATCATTTGTACCTGTAAGACATAAAAACACAATACAAACATATTTGCAACATATTTATCCATATTTTAGTGTTTTAGTCTGTTTATTAGCATTTTCCGAGGTACAAATGATATGTGTTTTAGCACATATCAAAATTCCCCCACACTAAGCCATTGCTGGTCCCACATGCAGCCAAATCAACAAAACCGGACTCGGAATGGAAAAGCAAGGAAAAGACAAAGTTAAAGTCCAAGCAAAAGTCAACAGAAGTTGTAGGATCGATATTCCTTAATGAAACACTGATATACTGTCAACTATGCGGAATCTAGTTGGCAGTACTTATGAAGAACACACAATAGTTTCTCAAACGATTTCTTTTATAAACCTTTTGAATCTGCCTAAATTGCAGATCCCTAATACAATACTAAAATAATTCTCAACTACGTGTTTTTCTATGTTTGTTCTGGACTTATCATTGCATTCTTTTTGACAGTTTGTGGAAGTACTGCTTGGGATCCAACAGTACTTCCTTTCTTTACCCAGATAGATTTAACAATTTTCTTGGGTCTTTGTGGTCTATGAGGAGTCCTTGTGGTAGAAGACCTTGATAATGGTGAAAAGCTTGAGGTTCTAGGTCTTATGTTATCCATCCTTGGATGATAAGGTCTATCAGTACTTTGTGAAAGTACTGCCTGTGGTACTCTAGATCTAGCAGTACCTTTATAAGTCACATTAGCAGTACTTTTTGAAGGTACTGTTTGAGTCATTGTTGGTCTAGCAGTACTTATCAACCCATCCCTTGTAAGTACTGCTGATGGAATAAAGGATCTCCTTTGGTGAGGGTACCTAGAGTTTCTTGAGAAATTACTATGGTTCACTCTTTGGATGTTGTTCCAAACTGGTCTTGTTTCCCTTGAACCCTGTGTTCCCTTAGGTTTATGAGTTTGGATGTTGTTCCAAACTGGTCTTCTTTCATGTAGGTTACAATCCTTAATAAGGTGATTAGGACTGTAACATACAAAACATAATTTACCCCCTTTGTTCCCAAGTCCCTTTGTCCTAGATTCTTGACCAACACTGTTTTGACTGTTTGGTGACCTGTTTTCAAAAGATGTTTCACTATTCTCTGAGTTAAAAGCAGTTTCCTTTTGACTTTCTGAAACATCAGTCTCTTCATCATCACTATCAACCCAATCTTCAATTATGAATTTATTTCTATCAATTGCTGACTAGATTTTATTTTCTCTTGATTAACAACTTTATTCCTAATGGCTAGTTCATCTATCCCTGTAAAGGAGACATTTGCCCCAGGTGGAATAATTGTACCTGTTTGTGGAGGTTATGCTTTGTAGGCATTTTCTCTTTTGAAAATTTTCGTACGCAGAATCAGTCAAAGTTTCATCCCCAGATGAAATGTCACTTTCCATACTATTACTAGACTCAATCCCAAACCCTATACATGACTTATCAGACACATATCTTTGTTTGTTTAGGACTTCGTTTTGAAGTACTGAAGCATTTGACCATTTTTCAAGTTTTACTTTGAAATCATCTCGTTCTTTTAAGGCTTGATCTAATTCCTTTTGTTTTTCTTCTAGTTTCAAATCTCTTATCTTTAAGTCATATTCCATTTGTTCATACTTATCACCCCATGCATATTCATTCTTTTCATGTGTTTTAAGCATGACCTCTAATGACTCTAAGCTCATTTGATATCCTAGAATTTCAGTCCTAGCTCTTTGAAAATTATCTCTTTCAGTTTGATAGCTTTCAAGCAACTTTTTATAAGATTTACTACATTTGGAACAGTAAGGTACCTCTGAGTTTGTAGCCATCAAAGCTAGAGATACTGGTGCATCATCAGCTTTGTTGCTCCAGTCAAAATCATCAAGTCCATCTTGTCCAAAGTGCATGTGCTCTGCATCAAACTCTATGCTCCAATCATCTTGTTCAACTCCAGTCAGTGCCATCATAGCATATGTCACTGGTTCAGCATCAAATTCCTTGGTCCAATCAATATCTTCATTGTTGTCTGTTGCCACCAAGGCTTTTGAGTTTGAATCTTCAATAGCCACAATCCTCTTTTCATTACGACCATTTGCTCTGTTTTCCTGGTATTTAGCAAATCTACACTCTCTAGCAAAATGACCTAACTTTTGACAGTTAAAGCATTCAATTTTTGACTTATCAAAGGTAATCCCATTCTTTGACTTGAGGTCAATGGGTCTTCCTGTCTTCCTCATAAACTTCCTTATCCTTGCTGTTATCATAGCCACTTGCCATCTTCATCAATTTGCAGCAGGTCTTCATCATCATGAGTTGTGGGCATAGATGCTTGTTGAGCAAAGAAGGAACATATGATTTCATCTGAGTGAGAAGCACAGTTGGGAGCAGTTGGCACCTTGCTCGAGATAGCTTGAGTATATCCTTTTGGGATATGTGCTGGTTCAGCAGTACTTTGTTTCAAAGTACTGCCTTTGACTTCTGTTGACAGAAAAGCAATGTTTTGAGAGTTTGAATTTGAGACACCCTTCAATTCATGCTCATACACCTTTAAGTTGTTGTAGAGATCATCAAAGTCTAACTCGTCTAATCCAGGTTGTCCCCGAATCATGGTAGCCACTACATGCCACACAGATGGTAGGCTTCTTAGAAACTTCAAATTTGCATCTTCAATGGACACCGTAGCATCATGTAATTCAAGCATGCTAAGAATATGCTGAAACCTTTCGTATGCTGAATCTAGTTCTTCCCTAGATCCAATAGTAAATGTCTCAAATTGTTGTTTCAACAGATTCTTTTTCATCTTCTTTGATGCTTCGTTTCCTCCAAATCTTGCTTTTATGGCTTTCCATAAAGATCTTGCATCTACAGAATCATGAAAGCTGAGAAGATGTCTATCCGGAATGGCAGAAAACAGTATATTAAGGGCTTTCTCATTGTTTCTTCTTGCGTTTGCAGCAAGTGAAGTCTTTGGTGCAGACACTGAGGGAGATGCAGGATCAGTTGTGGTTTGGTTTCCATTGGTGATTATGTCCCATAGTATGTGATCAGTGATAGCGCGATATAACTGTCGCATCTTCATGGACCATAGGTCATATTCACCTATCATGATTATATGGATTCAATAGTGCAGTAACAGTGACAGGTGGGAGGGATAGGTTCTTTTTCAGACTTCTTTTATGAGTTATAAGAAAGATTTCGATTGATTAAAATTTCTTCGAGATCAGAGTCACTACTTCGTTTCACAAGCTCTGATACCACTTGTAGGATCGATATTCCTTTATGAAACACTGATATACTGTCAACTATGCGGAATCTAGTTGGCAGTACTTAAGAAGAACACACAATAGTTTCTCAAAACATTATAAATAGAAAACTCACAAACGAGTTTTAAGTGTGTTAAATCATATTCTTGACACCTAAACCACAAAAATCGATTTTTAGAAGAGAAAAAAAGTAGAAGAGGTCGAGCAACGTCTTCAATTACATAAGAGACATCGTGTAATTCCATATACTTTAGTAATCGTTTAGTTTTTGGTATCATTTGTTAACACAGTTAGTTTACCTTGGCTAAATTATTACTCTTGTATTTATTATGACATTTGAAGGCTAATACCTTTAGGTATTAGCCATTATTATGAAGATCTGAATGTTTGGTATTTGTTTATAACGACTTTTGGAATTTATTGTTGTATGCTAGTTTATGTTTATCAATTTATACTTGTTTACGCACTATTGTATGCGACCTATCATTCAACAGGATTTAGCTAAGTGGACCAAGCGGATCTATAGTCCAAGATAGCTCTCCATATAGTAATTTATACACTTAGAATAATAGTTACACAAATATTATCCTTCTAAGTTTGTGTCTAAGATACGCTTCGGGCTTAACTAGTTAATTGGATATTGCCAATGGTTTATTGATTGTGTTGACTAGCAGGTGGCCTAGATAATTTAGCAAATAACGTTCAGATTCCATTGGATAGTTGGACAAGTGGACTACTAGTGTATAGATTGCCATTAAGCGGTAAGTGGGTAAAGTCTCTATGAGTTAGGGTTTAACAAGATCACCATTGCTTTAATCCCTAAGATATATTATAATCAGCAAATAAGGATGCTTTATGCGGATGCTTTAATTGTGACAGAATTAATGTGTCTAGGTCTTAGGATGATGTAACGCTATGTCTTAAAGAATGTATGCACCTCGAGAGAAGAAATTATTACCACTTAATTATAACCCAAACCAACCTTCTAATCGGATTAATAATGGTTAATACAGTTTTCTTATATAAGGTTCGACCGCTCTTTTATCTTTTGTTAATTAGCTTGCGTGGGTAACAGTGTCTTGAATTGATTGTAGTCACCAACCAAACCATGCCAGTCTCTCAGGCTGAAAACCCCCCTTTTCCCATTAGAATTAGGATTTAGACTGACATAGGTTTAACATAGGATTAGAATAGAATTAACATAGATTAGATAACCAATATATTAATTAAATTGATAGATTTAACCTCGCTCTCAGTGATCGACACCCTACTTACCACAAAACTACTACCGATCGGGTACACTGCCCGTTAAAGTGTTGTTTTTGGTTGAGTCGGCAAAATATAAATTTAAAACTTGAATCATATAAAAAACAACCCTACACTACAACACATCAGAAGGCATTTTTATAAAGATAATAAAAATAAAAATAAAAATATTTTTGGAATTTTTTAATATTTATAAAAGAAAAGGAAAAATAAAAATAAAATAAGAAGAAAAATATTTTTGGATTTTTATATTTTTAATAAGTACGAAAATAAACTTTCCGAAGAAAGGATCTTCAAGGCACTAACTTCAAACACCACGTGAAAATCGTACACCTCTCCCCGGCAGCGGCGCCATTTTGATAAACGTCAAACGCGTGTCGTAATAATATATAGTATATCCCGTTAGATAAGAAAATTACTTTAGGAAAAGTAATAGTCTATCTTCCGAGTGTCGTTTCCACGGCGAGAGATGAATTGAAATCCATGTTAATGTTTTGAAGAAAAATGCTTGATTATCTTTTAAGATTTTTGGTTTTAGAAATTAAACTACTTTTTAGAAAACTATATTTAATACTAAAAATTATACTAATATTAATACTAGAATTATACTAAACAATTAAACTACGAGAATTAAGCTAAAATGAACTAAAAGATTTATAAGACGAAAATGCTTGCTAAGTGGCGTGAAAAGTTCGTTAAGTGTGGATTAAGGTTTATCAACGAATTAATCTCCTTAGAAAAGATAATTATCTCACAACGTTAGTTTATTTTGACAAAAATCTCTCAAAAAGATATTAATTACTAGATGTGTAGTTTGACTATTTCTTTGGCTTTTGCCCTTTAAAACATCCAAACTACAAATCTAAATAATCAAAGATTATTAATCAATTAAACCTTTTTCTTTTCCACATTTAATTCCCTTATTCACAACATCACTTAACAAGCACTAATTAAACTACTCACTAAGCATAATGATCAAATAAGCAAAGCAAAACATTTTATACTAAAGTTACACTAATTAATTGAAAAAGGATAGAAAATGAAACCGAATTGAAGAGCCGCAATTAAACGATAACACCTGATTTAATAAGCTAAAGAAAATATTTAAATTCTATCTAGCTTATTAAATTCTTAAGCTCCGCGCCTCATGAGTTGACCGGTACCAAAACAAATCAAAACACTAAAATGTTAACATAAACAATTTAAACAATGCAATTTCTATATTTCACTAAATCTGATACGCAACCCAAATACTAGACATACGCAAGTCGAAACTCAATAAAGATGCAGGTTCAAATCAGCACAAACATGGCCCAGGCCAACTAACGAGGCCTAAGATAACTAATCGAGGCCCAAGATAATGAAATCTTCAAACCAAAGAAGGCCCAAACGCATTGGATTTCTAAAACGAGGATCATCCACTTTGCTAACATGAATTCTTAATAAGCTAAACAATCAAGTGTCGGGTTTAATAAGCTACTGATTAAGCAAATGAACAGAAAATAAGCTCTACGATGTTTAAGCTAAACTAGAGAAAACGTTTATGAAAATCACTAAACCAATAAACACTCGACGAGATCAAATAAGCACATGAACAATTGAGATCAAAACTAAATAAGCTACAACAACCAAGATAAGCACCACTAATCAATAAGCTAATATGAAAACAAATTAAGCATTTATCAACCATGTTCGCAACCAAAAACACAAATAAGCTAAACCGAAAAGAATTTAAGCAATCAAAAACTCGATTTAGAAATATAAGCTCATGTGAATTCAAATAAGCTATTTAGAAGCTTTTTTTATCAGATAATAAGAGCTTTTAAAAATACTATAAAAGCTTAAACACGAAAATAAGCTAAATCCGAGCTTATTGTAGCTTATTACACGTAAAAATCTAAAATCTTAAGAGATGAGATCAAATAAGCTTATAAGAGCTTATAAGATTAGATCAGATAAGATTTTAAGAATTTTGAAATGTAAATAAGCTGAGCAAAAAGCTTAAACGAATAGCTTATTGAGATAAGCTTTACGAGTATAAGAAAAGAAACAAAATAAGCTAAATCAAACTTTTATTTCATAAACAATAAGCACTTACATCATTCAATAAGCTGATAACAGCTTTTACAATAATCTTAGAAAAACTAAATAAGCTGAAACATTCAAATAAGCTAAAAACTAAACTAGAGAAAACTTATTAAAACTAAATTCCTCATTAACTAAAATTGAAGGGAGCGAATGGGCTTATATAGCCTCTAAGGGGGTGAAAACGTAATTTGTTTGCCCAATGATTGCACATAAATTAGCCAATCATTGGCATTTCTTTGTGTGACCTCGGATCGACGAAAAGCATCTGATGATCCAACCGCTTATTGAATGACACGTGCACTTTGAATAGCTTCATTCGTATGCGTTGAATTTTCACCGTTTGATTATAACACAAATGAGTTTGCAAGTAATACAAATTGTCATGCCACGTGTAATGCTACTACTCGTCTATTCCAAATTGAGTGCGCAGGCATGTGATCATATTTGATTTAATTCTTGTGCACGTGAGGATGACGTCACCTGACGTCACTCCTCCATTTTTTATAACAGATTTTATCTTGGACTTAGACATGCTTATTGGGCCTAAAGATAGCATGGGCTGGCCCGACCCATAAAATGGGTTACGGGCCGGCCCAATAAGATCCGAGGGGACCGTTGGACTCGTTTTCTCACGCTCTTTCCAATGGCATGCTCGAAGAATTTTCACGACTTCATCTTGGCTTTGAGTAATAATTAAACTTGACCAAATCGAGCTCGAAAATTCCCGTTTTTGCACTGTTTTCAATCCGTTTTACCTGCAAGACATAAGAATACCAAACAAACATATTTGCAATATAATTAAGCATATTTTAGTATTTTTAGTCTGATTAATAGTGTTTTACGGGGTTATAATGATGTGTGTTTTAACACACATCAAATTCCCCCACACTAAGCCATTGCTGGTCCCACACACAATGTTTATAAAACAAACCCAGAAATAAATAAATTTATCCCCATTTTAATTTATGACCCCTCACAATCAAACAAGAATAGAAAAGGTCCGTTAAGAAGGTTCAAAAATCATTTAATTCGCAAGCACCCCCGTTTGAACCACTTAAATAAATAAATAAATAAATAAATAAATAAAACTAAGATAAAATTTATAAAAATTTAAAAGGGTTAAAGAACGGGAGTTCATCGTCCTTGACTTTTTACAATCCCCAAACTAAGCTTAAAACGAAATCACAATCAAATATAAGATTAGATGCTAACACTACTCATAAATGCTAATTGTGTAAGTATAAACTTAACTTTTTGCTCTCATTATTCCTAAATCCTCTAAGTATTTTATTATTATTTTTATTGTTGACAAACAAATTATGTCCTTATTAATATAAAGTAAACCCGGTTTAGACCACAATTAGTTTAAAATCCTTTCCTAAAAAGACGATATGGTGAGAATAAGGTCCACATTAAGGTTCTAATTTCGCATGATTTAGAGGCTATCCTTTTTATTTCATCCGAAACAACTCAACTACGAGTCCAGAGACGGAGGCTTCATTTAGATAACCCTAGAGTCGAAATTTGGCTTTATTATTATTATTATTATTGCAAAATTATTATCCCTCGGTCCTTTAAACAACTGCCACATCGGTATGCGAGCCGACCATGGGCCAGGAGTATTATTTCGACCTCGGTGATCCTCGACCTTTTTGAAGGCTGCAACATCGATTGTGAGCCGGCAAGATGCACCAAACTTTTATCAGTCTCAGATTATTATTCTTACTATGGGCCTTCTTTTGAAGACTGCCACATCGGTTATCAGCCCACAGTTCTTCTTCTTATTATTATTATTACATCCACCCTTTAAACGACTGTCACATCGGTATGCGAGCCAACCATGATCCGTAAGTCTTATTTTGGCTTCGGTTTATCACATAATAATAATTATTATTATTAGCCAAATTTCAAGTCCTGTGGTCTTTTAACAACTGCCACATCGGTTGTGAGCTGGCAAGAGGCATTAGTCTATTTCCCCACAACACTGACAAAACCTCGATGTGTACCTTACTTTCACCAGAACGAATCTCTACGAAAGGATTTAAACTAAAAATCACAAAAACCAAAGTAACTTTATTTATTTAACAATTATATAACGTTTATTAAGCTGGTGGGAGCAAAAAGCTACAATTAACCTCTATGAGCTCTAAAGAGATCCAACTACTCTATGCTTAGCATCTAACTTATATTTAACTATATCATTTCTCGTTCTTTGCAAAAATTTAAAGTTAAGCAAATGCTTAGTCTCAAAAGCTAAGGAGAAAGCTAGAGTTTAAATCTCGATCAAGTCAAAAGCTACCTAGATCTACGGGCTTACTTATTACTAACATTTTTATATTTTCATCATTTATATATATATATATATATATATATATATATATCATAATAAAACAATAAAATTTTAAAATTTTGGTCAAAACGGGGTTGCGTGGGAACATACATAGGCACAGGTATGATCACATTTCGATAGAAATCTCCCCCACACTTAGAATGGAACATTGGCCTCAATGTTTAAAAATATCGGGTATTACCCCCACACTTAGGAACGAAAAAGGCACATGCAAAAAATTCCAAGTGTGAAAGGGGTAACAATACATATATAAATGATCATGATCGAAGATTCCAATAAGCAAAAGAGCGAAGACCGGATGATTAAAGGATTAAAAACAAGCACGGGTCTTCATGATCTTAAGGAATCCTGCAAAAATGGAACCACATACCATAGAAAGAAGCACGCCCCCATACTTGGGCTATAAAATCACACACTTATTTATTAAGAAAATAGAAAGAAGAAAAGAGATGGGTTGCCTCTGGAGAAGCGCTTGTTTTTGTGCGAGTCTCTAGCTTGACTCTACCCATATCATCATGATATTAGGGTCGAAACATGTGGAAGAGCAAATCTCTATCAGACTTTCTTCCAAGATGTTTGGATAAATATTGAAGCACATGAAAGTTCCACTCCGATAAGATGCTACCAGTTCTAGAGAAGAAAAATGAAAAGCGAAGATGCCGGGGTCAAAAATAGTATCCTCACTCCTGGAGGAGAGAATAAAAGGAGATTCCACAGGATAGGTAAAATAAGGAAGAAAAATCCGGATAACATATGTGAAGGAAAGATAATGGCGATCCTCAAAGGGTAATTTCACATATGTTGGAGAAAATTTTTTCTCCAGAATCCCGGGGTTGAAAACTTTGTCCTCGGTCATCAAATCATCAATTGGAGCATCGTACAAAATCTTCTTCCATTCATTCTCTTTAGATTCCAAATCAAATAAATCATCATTCTCTTCGAGAGGCGGTTCATCGGTGAACCCCTCGAGAATGGAATCAACACTTATCTTAGACGGATCACGGTGAAATAGAAACTCAATCTCATCAACGTCGCCACCTGGGTCGAAACACTCATCCTCATTATCATCAGAAAGAGGCGTGACTAGTAAAGCCAGCTCATCAAGGTTAGAAACATAAGAGTCCTTACTCTCGATGTTCTCTAACACCTCATCAAAAAGAGAATTTACGTCACTAGAGATATATTCGTCATCGAATTCGAAAAGAAGGTTCGAGTAAATTTTAACATTATCTTCTGGAACGTCCTCATCGAATAGTGACTCATCATCACTAGAGGTAAAACCATCATTTGAATCGAAGAGAGGGTTAGAGAAAGTCACGAATTTTCCCCGTGGAACGTCACTGGAAGAGAAATCATCACACGAAGGCAAATCACAATCACTATCACTCTCAGAAGTATCCTCGGACTCACTTGGGATTGGAACAAGGTCCTCAACACAAGACTTTATGAATTTGTCCGATTCCTTTTCAGGAATAGTGCTAAGATGCTCATCCCCCATACTGAGAGAGTCCATAATCGATAAGTCGGGTGTGATTGCAACTGACAGAGGAAGTTCAGAAATAATATCTCTCAAAGGAATAGAACTTTCCTCGTCATCGTCATCATAGAAAATAGGAGGCTTCTAATATTGAGAACTAACTTTAGCTGCCTGCTCTTCTTGTTTTAGTTGAATTTCATTAAGAATTTGAAAATCATTAATAAGTTTGAGTAGCAATTCTTGTATATTCTCTGGTTGATTTTGCTCTTCTTCCACAGCTTGCTTAATTTTAAGAAATCTCTCATCAGCTAGCAATAAAGCCATACTCTTTTCTTTAGGAGGTATTTGAACATACTTCTTTAAAAAGGATTGTATAGCTTCCAGTAGATTTTCTCTAGCTTGCAACATTTCCGTACTCGTTTCTTGAGGGGGTTGATGAACGATGGAATAATGTGGGGGTTGGAATTGGTCAAAACCGAAAGAATTATAGCAAGGGTTAGGTTCATAGTAATTTTGATTCATCAGTTGACACTGAAAAGTCTCATGAGGACCCCCGCAGTTCTCACAACAAAGATATTGATGTGGAAAACTTGGTGAAGTTTGTGGAAAATTATTATTATCAAAGTTTTGATTGAAACACGGGTCCTGATTGTAGATAAACGAAACTTGAGGTGGACAATCATAACCATAGTGAGCATCGTTCCCACATAACTCACAAGAATACGTTTGGTACTAGGGTTGTGGAGGGTAGTCAGAAAAATTTGGAGAATTATTGAAAGAATTCGGATTTGGATTATAAGCGAATGAATCTCCATCTCCAAAACAGCATACAGAACAAACTTCATCCATATAATTTCTTCTACACCGCACACAAGTACACCGTTGAAACATATCACCAAACGGGCCACCACACTTAAAACAACTTC
The DNA here is from genome assembly GCA_026074375.1 of Tanacetum coccineum. Lineage (NCBI taxonomy): Eukaryota > Viridiplantae > Streptophyta > Magnoliopsida > Asterales > Asteraceae > Tanacetum > Tanacetum coccineum. The sequence continues at coordinate 9,599 of BQNB010045955.1, read as the reverse complement.
GTTGGTTATACGAAGACATGTCGAAGAATTAAACGGATAAGAAGATAAAGAAGATAAGAATTAAACGAAATTAGAGGATAAAAGATAATATTTTTAAATTTTTTTTTATAAAGATAATAATAAAAATAAAAATATTTTTTTTGGTATTTTTAATATTTATATAAAAGAAAAATAAAAAAAAGAAATTATTTTTAGATTTTTATATATTTTTTAATAAGTACGAAAATAAACTTTCCGAAGAAAGGATCTTCAAGGCATCAACATCGAAACAAAACGTGAAAATCATACACATGTCCCCGGCAGCGGCGCCATTTTGATAAATGCTCAAACACGTGTCGTTATAATATATAGTATATCCCGTTAGATAAGAAAATTACTTTAGAAAAAGTAATAGTCTATCTTCCGAGTGTCGTATCCACGGCGAAAGATAAATTGAAATACATGTAAGTGTTTTGTTTGATGTTTGAATATCGATTATTATTGTTGGTTTTAAAACTATTTTTAATACTGAGAAAATTATACTAAAAATAATACTAAATAATAAAACTACAAGAATTATGCTAAAATGATCTAAAAAGATTTATAAGATGAAAATGCTTGCTAAGTGACGTGAAAAGTTCGTTAAATGTGGATTAAGGTTTATCAACGAATTAATCTCCTTAGAAAAGATAATAATCTCACAACGTTGGTTTATTTTGACAAAAATCTCTCAAAAAGATATTAATTACTAGATGTATAGTTTGACTATTTCTCTGGCTTTTGCCTTTTAAAACATCCAAACTACAAATCTAAATAATTAAAGATTATTAATCAATTGAACCTTTTTCTTTTCCACACTTAATTCTCTTATTCACAATATCACTTAACAAGCACTAATTAAACTACCCACTAAGCATAATGATAAAATAAGCAAAGCAAAATATTTTATACTAAAGCTACACTACTTAATTGAAAAAGGATAGAAAATAAAACCAAATTGAAGAGCCGCAATTAAACGATAACACCCGATTTAATAAGCTAAAGAAAATATTTAAATTCTATCTAGTTTATTAAATTCTTAAGCTTCGTGCCTCATGAGTTAACCGGTACCAAAACGAATCAAAACACTAAAATGTTAACATAAACAATTTAAACAATGCAATTTCTATATTTCACTAAATCTGATACGCAACCCAAATACTAGACATACGCAAGCCAAAACTCAATAAAGATGCAGGTTCAAATCAGCACAAACATGGCCCAGGCCAACTAACGAGGCCCAAGATAACTAATCGAGGCCCAAGATAATGAAATCTTCAAACCAAAGAAGGCCCAAACGCATTGGATTTCTAAAACGAGGATCATCCACTTTGCTAACACGAATTCTTAATAAGCTAAACAATCAAGTGTCGGGTTTAATAAGCTACTGATTAAGCAAATGAACAGAAAATAACCTCTACGATGTTTAAGCTAAACTAGAGAAAACGTTTATGAAAATCACTAAACCAATAAACACTTGACGAGATCAAATAAGCACATGAACAATTGAGATCAAAACTAAATAAGCTACAACAGCCAAGATAAGCACCACTAATCAATAAGCTAATATGAAAACAGATTAAGCATTTATCAACCATGTTCGCAACCAAAAACACAAATAAGCTAAACCGAAAAGCATTTAAGCAATCAAAAACTCGATTTAGCAATATAAGCTCATGTGAATTCAAATAAGCTATTTAGAAGTTTATTTTATCAAATAATAAGAGCTTTTAAAAACACTAGAAAAGTTTAAACACGAAAATAAGCTAAATCCGAGCTCATTGTAGCTTATTACGCGTAAAAATCTAAAATCTTAAGAGATGAGATCAAATAAGCTTACAGGAGCTTATAAGATTAGATCAGATAAGATTTTAAGAATTTTGAAATGTAAATAAGCTGAGCAAAAAGCTTAAACGAATAGCTTATTGAGATAAGCTTTACAAGTATAAGAAAAGAAACAAAATAAGCTAAATCAAACTTTAAAATAAAAAATAAAAAAACAAAAAAAAAAAGAAAAACTAAAAAAAAAAATAAAAAACAAAAAAAAAAAAAAAAAAAAAAATAATGAAATATAAACAAAAAATAAAAAAAAAAAAATAAAAATAATAAATAAAAAAAAAAAAAAAAAAAAAAAAAAAAAAAATAAAAAATAAAAAAAAAAAAAAAAAAATAAAAAAAAAAAATAAAAAAAAATAAAAAAAAAAAAAATAAAAAAAAAAAAAAAAAAAAATATTATTCTTGTTCTCGTGTTAATATACCATGTAAGCTTTGGCTGAGTAGAATTTACCTAACAAATATACATGCATCACCTTTTTCCTATTTTATCAAGATTTTCACATATATGGACTCGGATGTAGCATTGAAGAACAAAGATGTAAAAGAACTTAACTGACGGTTTCCGGGCATTGATGATATGGTAAGGTGTTTTCTCATGTCGAGGAATTACAAGTGAACGGTTTTGAGTAAAACATGCTGTTGCAATTGCTTTAGCCCAGAAGAACAAAGGAACTTTAGCGGCGCTTAGCATTGTTCGAGCAGCCTCAACAAGAGTACGGTTCCGTCTTTCGACAACGCCGTTTTGTTCAGGTGTTCGAGCAGTTGACGTTTCGTGTCTTATTCCCTCTTTTGCAAAGTATGCATGAAGAGTTTTATTAAGAAATTTCATGCCTTTGTCAGTTTGAACTGTTGTAACTTGAGCATGAAGTCCTCTTTGGACAAGTGTGAGGAAATCAATGAGAACTCCAGGTGTTTCGTCTTTGGACCTTAAGAAGTGAGTCCAGGTATATCGAAAGTGGTCATCAACAATTACGAGAAACATATTTCTTTCCATTAATTCTTTCTAACCCGACATTGGACCAAAGAAGTCCCATGTGTAGAAGTTGTAACGCTCTTTTTGAGCTCGGGGTAGTCTTAGTGTGAAAAGACTTTCTTTTTGCTTTCCCTAACTCACAAGAAGAACACAGATGATCTTTGACGAATTTCAATTTTAGAAGCCCATTCACAATTATTATCTTTAAAAGCAAGTTGATGGTGTCGAAGTTTTGATGAGATAGACACCGATGCCTATAACATGCTTGAGACGATGTTGCTTCTAGCCTTTAAGCAAATTGATTGGTGGGTTGTTGCTTCTTGAAGAGTAATGGAATACAGATCTGTGCCATAAGAACCTGTGAGAAGATCATTTCACTTCAAATCACGGATATAACATGTAGACTTCCGAAAGACACTTCCAACTCCGCATACAGAATTAACCAAGGAGAAATAAATTCGTGATTAAGCCCTTAGAACGTAATAAACCCTTTTGATAGTATAGTTCCTTGACATAGATCTCCATAAACAAGAACAGTGCAAATTTGTTCATTTCCAAAACTTCACGTTCACCAATATATTTATCCACAAAATAGTTAGAAGTTTGAGATTTCCTTGTCATGGTGCTTTGAGCTCCAGAGTCTACGATGAATTAGAATTATCTCGACGAGCTGCAAAAGATTTAGAAGACAATGGAGTATTTGGACACAAGAATGAACACCTAGGAGTCTTAATGTTACTAAAATATTAGCTAGCTTTAGATGGCTTTTCCTAGAGGCATAATAACGTTTGGGTTAAATTTCCTAGATTTGAGACTAGGTTTCCAAATTGTATCGGGTGGTGTATACTTTAAGATACCACCAACTACTTGTCTTACTAACTTGCTCATTTAAATTCTTGTTGTTTTTCTAATTTTCTTGACAGTGGCGTCCGTTGCCATCGATTTTCTACTAGATGTTGCAACAGATTGGTTCACTTTTGCTGGTTCTCTAGTATAATAGGAAAAGCCATTGGTTGTCTGTCCTAGAATTCAGCATTAAATGTAATGTTAGAAAACCACACTAATCATGATTTGTCATTCAGCACTCATTGTCTTCAAGTAACACATACAAGTTAATCATTCGAGTCTTAGCATTCAAACTATCATGACACGCAGTTACAGACGGATTTTATTATTTGAAAATTTTAAAATTCATACGGTGTATTCTATACCATTTTGCTTCTTCCCTTGACTATTTGTTAGGCATAGTCTATCTTCTAGTTGATTGCTCTAAAGTTGGGTCTGGCTAACATAGTATGGGAATTACTATGTAGAGAAGACACGGTTTGTTAGTTTTCATAATGTCTTGGAGGTCAACCGGGTGGTGTTCTAGTTTGATTAGGGCTTTGTTGTGCATTTATACCATTCCTGGTGCAATCACATTTATGTTCTTGAAAATTGGCAACACATTCTGAGGCAAAATCTGTGCAGTGACTGGTTTTGAAAAATCATGAGACACATTTTGTGTGGTAACTGACTTTGACTTTGAGAAATCTGTCTTTGCAAGAGAATTTGAAAAAGTAGCTGGTTTACCTAAAACTGATTGTCTTTGACTTTTAAAAGCATTCGGTTGTCGAATAACTGATGATTTTTCAAACTTAGTTTCCACATATTTTCCTTTCATCTTTTCTATGAGTTTCTTCAACTCACTTATTGCAATTCCTTTGTCTTGTAATTTAAGCTTTCAAGTCTTGTATTTAACATATGTTCCGTTCTTCAGAATACGTTTGATTGATTTTCTTTGAGAGATTTGTCATTTTTTATCTTTTCTTTACATTGTTGTAAATCAAGTTCAATGTTAATCGCATATTTCTAAAGTGCTTCAAAACTCTTTGACATTGTTCTACTTTTTGAAAGCTCTTTTTCAAGATGTTCACATTTTTCTAAGGTTTCCAAGTAATCACATTGCAAATTAGTAACATCACCTTTCAGTGTAACACCAGTATTGCATTCATGTGATCAGCATAGTAATATTCCCTTAAAAGTCGGTCGATTTCATTCAAAAACTATGTTTTTTGAGTTTCCAGTTGAGATTTGAGAGTGTCTACTTCATGTTCAAGAGAATTAAAGTATCTCAAATCAGCAACCATTTCCTCGTTCAAACACAAGTGAAATTTTTCTAAGTCCGCATTGATTCTTCTAATTTGGGGGCAAAAATTTCCTTCGATTGTGTTTTGAATGAAAGGATCTATGTTACCAAAATATGTTCTTTTGGCGATTGTTTGTTTGCAACGTTCCACTCCGTCAAAAATCGTGTCAACACTCTTTTTAATCTTGAAAAGTTCTTTAGAGCTTTTACACTTTTGATCCCAAGGAATGGATTCATCCATTCGTTTTTCTAACAAAGTTGTTTGTTTATGAAAAGACTCTTTGGAAAATTCATTATTAGAAGATGTATGACTCATCTTTGACGTTTTTGGAAAATAGTGTTGTTCAGAACGAGAGAGAAATTAAAGCCATGAGTTTGTCAATCTCCTTTTCCTTTGACATTTCCTCATCTTCAGTAACCGTAGCAGGTTCTGGATCATAAGTAGGAGCAGAAGAGGTAACAATTGCTTTTCCTCTGTTTCTGGTAGATTGTTGTGATCTGGTGGAGGAATATTGAGTGTTTTGAGTAGGATGGTTTTGATGATGGTAAACTGGTTGTTGTTGAGCAACAAGTGCAAGTGGATTAGCAGTACGTGCTAGTCTTTCAGCTCTTATCTCATTGACTTCATTCTGGTGTTGCTTCAGGATGTCATAAAGTTTGTGATAGGAGACAGTCTTCAGCTCTTGACTCTGCTTAACAAGTGTCACAAACCTTTGCCATTCTGGTTGTAGTTGAAGTAAGAACTGGACATTCACTTGATGATTTGTAACATGACACTGATTTCTGACAAGCTCATTCATCATCTTGTAGAACCGTGAGTAATACGATTCAAGTGATTCACCATCCCGTGATGTGAATTTTCCAAACTCCCAATATAAATTGGTTTCAAGATCTTGAACATTGATTGATTCACCTTGTTTCAACCTTTCAATGGCTTTCCACATTTCACATGCATTCGGACAAGCATCAACTGTGGAGTAGATATCGTTATCTATCCCTGTGAGAATGATCTGAACGGCTTCAGCTTCGGCATTCAGTTGATCGCGTATGTCTTGTGAAACATTCTTATAGTTCTCCATATACCTTTCTGTAGTTGTTTCAGAACTACCTTCAGCAACTGGAACTGTCTTCTCAGTCCATTGATACGTGTATGGTGGATTTTGGAGACAATAGTGGATGAGTTCACTGTTAGGTTTGGTGTCAATGTATCTCTTGATTCTGGATTTCCACTGAACGTAATTACCCGGTGCTAACATTGGTGGACGATCTTTGCTACCCGCTTCCATGATAGCATTATGAAGAGCATTCGATGATTGAGTTTGCAAATTGGTATTTGAATTTGACATTTTGATGAAGTTGTGAATGGATATCGGATCTTAAGTGTTATGAAGTGTTGATTGTATTGTGGTGAGAGAGAATGCAATTAACTTCCATGGGATTTTACAACTCTATGATTAAAACCGAGAAGGAAAAAGATTACTTGTCGGGATTTTACAAAATCAATAGAAAAACCGTGAATTTAAATTGACATATTTTGCTTGAAGGATTGCATATTTCGCTTGGCTAAAAGTTGCAAGTTTCGCTTGAATATTCAAAACTTGTTTCGCTTGAAAAATCAAAATTGCATGTTTCGCTTCAACTTCAAAACATATTCCGCTTGGCAATTAATCCTGCATATTTCGCTTGTCTTTTAACATGTTTCGCTTGACAAGTAAACTTGCATATTTCGCTTAACATTCAACATATTTCGCTTGGACTCAATACTACATGTTTTGCTTAAGGTTTAACATATTCCGCTTGAACTCGTAACAAACATATTTCGCTTGAAATTCAAAAATTTTGGCAAAGTTTCGTTTTAGTTAATTGTTATATTTCGCTTGACGAACAACCTGCATATTCCGCTTAACAACTAACGTACATGTTTCGCTTGACCTATGACATATTCCGCTCGGTGTCTTTTTCAAGTGTGGATCACTTACATAAACAAACAACTTGTCCTTGTGTTGTGAAGCAAAAAATATGGATCTTTGTCCCTTAATCTCAACCGGTTTGGGACCACAATAAGGATAAGAGAAACCACAAATAAGCCCGAAATAAGCTTGAAATAAGCTCGGTATAAGCTCAAAATAAGCTAGGAATGAGCTCGAAATAAGCAACAAAAATTTGGAAAACTAAGAAACTAGATTAATGATCAACTAAAAAGAGACGTGACCCTTGTAAATCTTTGAAATCTAACCAAAAAATCCACTTCGAGAAGAAAAAGAGGAAAATAAGTTGAATGTAATAAGCTTAAAAAAACGATCTTTGAGCTTATCTAAGACATGGAATGACTACACAAGAAACTTTTGAACTAGTATAGCAAAAAGGATATAAGCAAAACAAACCAACAAGCCCTCAAGAAAATGAGACGTGAGTTTATTGACAAAATAAGCCACGAAAGAGCTTATTAAACCATAAGAATCGAACACTAAACACCCCTTGGCGAGTGATACCACATGTTATCCCACAATATAATCCTTTCACAACAATAAGCAAACCCAAATAAGCCCTTTATGAGCCAGCAATAAGAAAGAAAGAAAAGAAAAAGATAAAACTTGGAATGTTAGATTAGAGAGAGAAAGTGGTGAGTTACAAGTGAGACAAATGCAACCAACACCCTCTCCATATGTGGAGAGGGTTTCTTTTATACCCCTAGCCAACATGTAGGCATATGGGCTTTTCTACTTGGGCCGGGCTTTGCATATCTTGGGCTTTGAGCCCGAAACACGGACAATATTAGATTACAATCCAAGCCCGTTGAACCCGACTAGCCTATTACTTTACAAGACCCAATTTGACTTTATAAGACCGATAACATTCTTGTTTGACTTAATATAATTAAGGCTAACATTATAGCATCTCTATCATATACACTTGTATATATCTCTTGAGTTCACATAAGTCGACAATCTAAGTTTTAATAATAAAATAATGAAAACTATTCAACCCCCATTCTAGTTTCCATACGACTTATACGTTTGGGGCGAGTTATACGTTATACTTTTGGGCAATTTATACGTAACAACTCAGGCGATTTATATGCATTACTTTTCAGGCGATTTATACGCATTACTTTTCAAGCGATTCATATGTGTTGTTTCTAGGCGATTTATGCATTGATCCTAGGCGATTTATACATCTTCTATTAGGACATTTATACTCTTTGCTTGGGAGAATTATACGCTTCACTTGGGAGAATTATACACTTTCATTAGGAAAATTATACGGTTGTTCTTTGATTTGTAAAATCTCGTGAAATTTTATTTTTCCTTTTTTATCAAGAATTGTAAAATCCCGTGTATTCCAAAGACTCAAACACATTAATCAAATCTCACTTTAACACAACAACCTCTAATCACTGTACGATCATCTTTCATCTTATCACATATCAAATCAAAATGGATTCAATGATTACAATTGGACGAAAGAATACTCTTGCTGAGTACATGATACTCTTTGGTGCTGACAATCATCCACCAATGTTGGACAAAGACCTGTATGATTCTTGAAAAAGTAGAATGGAACTATACATTCAAAATAGAGAGCACGGATGAATGATACATGAATTAGTCGAACACGGTCCACTCATTTGGCCTACGATTGAAGAAAATAGGATGACCATGACAAAGAAATATGCTTAATTGTCTGCTACAGAGAAAATCCAAGCTGATTGTGATCTCAAGGCAACTAATATCATTCTTCAAGGTCTACCATCTGATATCTATTCACTTGTTAATCATCACAGAGTTGCTAAGGATCTATAAGAAAGAATTTAACTACTAATGCAAGGTACCTCATTGACAAAGCACGAAAGGGAGTGTAAATTGTATGATGCATTTGATAAGTTTGCTCACATCAAGGGGAGATTACTTCATCAGTATTACTTAAGATTTACTCAGTTGATCATTGACATGAACATTTACAAAATGAAATTAGAGCAATTTCAAGTTCTTAAACAGTCTCCCACCTGAATGGAGTAAGTTTGTGACCGATGTCAAGCTTGTAAAAGATTTGCATACTACCAACTTTGATCAGCTTCATGCATATCTTCAACAACACGTACTCCACGCAAATGAAGTCTGTATTATGCGTGAGCGTGAAATTTTGATCCACTTGCACTAGTTGCCAATCACCAGCAGACTCCATCTCATTTCAACACTTATTAATCTTCGTACAACAATCCACAATTCCAACAACAGTTTTCACCATCTTCATCTCCTCAATATGGATCAATTAATCCCACATAACACTACTCAACTACTCATCCATCCATACCTCTTGCAATTTCTTATCCATCAACACCGTATTCAAATGCTTGCACATCCACAGTTCATCAAGATGCTTACCCACAACCACAATTCGTTCCTCAAATTGAATATATTGTCTCTACAGTTAATCACCAAACACATCTGGCTGAATTTCCATAAATAGACTCTGGTCTAGCAGTTCCTGTGTTTAAGCAAGGAGATGACCCTATTGATGCCATTAACAAAATAATGTCATTTTTGTCTACTGTCGTCACATCTCGTTTCCCATCGACCAACAATTAGTTAAGAAATTCCTCCAACCCAAGACCACAAGCAACTATTCATGATGGAAGGGTGA
>BQNB010045954.1:0-40190 GCA_026074375.1 Tanacetum coccineum | reverse complement strand
TAAAACCCTAAAAATAAATTGTGAATTACATAATGTCATACAATGACCTAAAACACGAGGTGTTATAGCATCGAGGAGTCTTAGCGCGCATAAAAAAAGTTATAGTTTAGGTATAATTTTTTTTTTTGACCTAGTTCCCTATAACCTGTAGCTCTGATACCAATCTTTAACACCCCCAATTTTCATACGCAGCGGAACCAACAATTGAGTGTTAAGTCATAGCTCAATTACACACAAATTACAAAGAATGACTCAAAAGAGACGTTATAAAACTTAGTTCCATTTATAGAAATTCAGAGTGCAAAATTCGTCCAACAGGATCGTAACCAAATCCATCATACAAGTTTAGAAAACCGTAATCATAAGCAGTTTTATTTTTAGAGAATGGAACTTAAAACAGGTTAACAAAATATTTTCGCGCAAGCTCCTCCTCGTGTGCTCCAAGTCCTTAACCCTGATTACCTGAGATAAAACATGCTAAAAAGTCAACGAAAACGTTGAGTGAATTCATAGAGTTTATATGAATAAAATTAGAACACAAGCATAATTCACCAAATAACTTGTTGTACGGACAAGTCATAAATCAGATTTTATTTCATTGAGCTCATGACACCGAACCTTGACAAATACGTATAACATATACGCAAACACCAATTGCCCCAAAACTAGGTATTATTGCCTCATACCTACAATTCTCTATACAAATCGTCCGTTAAAAAGGGTGCTCGAAAGGATTCGATTCAGACCCTCGGACGGGGTTGTCAAACCCAATAGATCTATTAATTGTACTAGCGTTCACCCCATGGGTAATTGACGGTTCATGATATTAGGGACTTTGGCAATAGCTACTCAATGACAATAATCATACAATCGGGTCCAGCATACCAAAAACAACTTGTGTTCAGTTTATAAAACTAGCATGTATCTCCCTCGCGGGGTTTAAATAAAACATTTAATTGTAAAGGCGAGGCTATAAACTCACCGAGAGAATAATGAGATCAGAAGTGCGATAAATCTCGGACGAGCGGAATGTACTCCTAAGCACCTCCTATAAGACGTGACGCGACTTAGTACGATAAAATGTAATCAATACGTAAAAAAGTATAAAGTGTTTTTTGAAGTTATGTTTCCAGATAATTATGGCTTTGCACTAAAGCGAAGCTTTAATTATTAACTCAATAGTTTACTTTAACCCTAGGAAAATTATTAATAGGGGGGGGGGGGGGGAATCTTTTAATCCAAACTTTATATTAGTGGGCTTTAGTCAAGAATTATATGGATCCTTTTCATATAAGTTTATTGGGCTGAAATAAATTTTCTATCTTATGCTATTTTGTTAGGCCCATAACTCTTAGCCCATAATAGGTATGAACCTAAGACTTCCACCATTGGAATGCTCTTTGTTTCTAGTTTTTAAAAAGTCCAGGTAGACATTCTAATTATTTACCATTTGACGGGAAATTTCATTTTAGTGACTGACTACACTTTAAATTTTGTGGTAACGTTAATTTTGACTTTACCGTTTTGACCATAAATCCAAATCACAAAGGGCTTAATAGGAAGGTTTTCACCCCTGGAAGACCATTGATCTTAGTTTCCTCCAGAATGAAAAGCCTCATCCTCTAAGTATTTACCAATTTTTATAACTAGCCATTTTAGTACATGACTATCAAAACAGAATTGTTACAAAATGAAAACCCTTTACGGAAATGTCTATAAATCTCAAACCATGATAGCTATCAACATGAGGCCAATTTGAGGTGTTATCCTAGGATGTATAATACTGACCCATGATTTAAAATACCAAACCCTAGTGAAAATTTTTAGTGTTTTACCCGTTTTCCAAACAAATATCCAGATTTGACCTATTTCCGTATTTTGACCATAATTTCCTCATCCGGAGGAATTGGTTGACCATCCAATTGTCACAACTAGCTAAGACATATATCTACTCAAATATTAACTTTTACAGAAGGCTATAGACTAAAAATCATTCGTACTATGTCCATCTTGCTACTGACTTAAAACAGTCCCATCCCCATTATCAACCTATAAAATTCCAACTAAAAACAATAATTCTACTCTATCCCATCACATGCAAAGCCATAACAATTTCTTATACACAACCCACTATCACCAATACACATTTTTATAAGATAAAAATAAAGATCCATGTTAGTAATAACTAGTAAAAATTGAGAATGAAATCTTGAGTTTATAAAATGAAGAAAACTAGTGTGGTTAAAATAATCAACCACACTAATTTATCAATAACACTTACTCCAAATTTTTGACCCAACAATACAATAATATAAGCTTCAAAAGTCAGCCCCTAAACCTCAAGACATATGGTTTTATGGTCTTCAAATGTAGCTTGGAATATGAGGAATAAGATGGTGTAATTATAACAAGGAATTGGTGTAGAAATTTTTTATGATCTTGGTGTTTTGGTTGAGATGGTGTACGGCAAGAATAAGGAAGACAAAGAAAGTGTGTGTAATTTTCTTATCAACTATGAGAAATGCTAGGATAAGTGTGTGTTAGTGGATTATGAGTTGGTGATCATAGTTGCAAGACATGAAAGGAATGGATGCCACATGGATCACTAATGTGGATCCTTTGTGCCACCATTTTGTGGTGTAAGATCAATACTTTTGTAGTTTTAAGTTTTATAATTTTAGTGTTTAGGGTATAAATTTTAAGATAGGTGGGTAGTTTTGAGGCTAACAGGTATCAGCGAAAAATAAAACAAAAGTTAAAGTAGAACCATAAAGTAAAAACGAACAATATAAAAATAGTTCTACATAAATCGGGATACTTTTCTGAAAATTTTAATTACGTACGGTTAGAGACGGATAATGATTATGAACGTTGCTCGTAATTAATTAAAACAACGATTTTAATAAAACCGACTATAAATAAATAAAAAGTATATTCTTAAAATTTCGAGAATAAATTTAAGTTCGGATTAAATAGTGACCTGAGATACGAGGTTTTACATAAAGTGGAGGAAAAGAAAGAAATGTGGCCAATTAAAATCATCCTACTTAATAATTTCTGATGCAACACGCGTACACATAAAGTTTTCAAGGTGGTAGATGACATGACGATGCTTGTGCTCTAATGAGTTAGGGGATGAGTGTTTGAAACTCGTCTTTAGAGACGGAGAGTAAAACAATCAGGGGAAATCGACATAGAGTTCAAGACAGTTAATGAGTACTCGGATAAAGTAAATAAGATAAAGGTCATTATGAACAAGTCAGAAGAGCAATTATCATATCAATCCTCCTATTGCAAGTCCCGCCCATAGAAGACTTGTAATACTTAGATTCATACATAATCCCATGTAAACAAAAATTATGACGGCTTTCGTGTAATACGATATTGTATAAAGTTATGAAAAATATTTTTGGAGACCATTGTTTAACTTACAATGTCTAAGAACAATGTGAGACCATTGTACAACTCACAATGTCTAAGAAGTAAAATGAGACCATCGTGCAACTCACAAGGTCTTAAGAAATGCTCTGGCATTTATATAAATAAATCTTATATAAATAAACGTACGATATACGCACAAAGATGCAAGCATATATATTATATATATGTATGTCACGTAAGCACTTAATGCAACAAGTAGTGTAAGCACATAAGCAAGTAGTGTGTATGCACTTTGAAAATGTTTGATGTGATGCAATGTTTGTGAAAACGGTTATAGTCTAGGGTAAAATATGCAACCTAGTTCTCTATAACCTTGGCTCTGATACCAATCTGTAACACCCCCAAAAATGTGTCGCAGCGGAAATATGTCAGGGGGCGTTACTTCATAATACAACAGCACAAGATACAAGAGAACGACCTCTAAATGTGTCGTTTGAAAAGTTATCTCGTTGATTTTCTTGAAATTGATATAACATTTGTCCCATAATTGCATCACAATGAAAAGCTTGAAAACAATACAACGAGATTTGATCATTTGAATGTAGCAGACTCCAATGCATATCAAGTAGGCCAAGCATCTAATTCACCTGAGAAAAACATGCTTAAAAGTGTCAACATTAAAGTTGGTGAGTTCATAGAGTTTTGTAAGTATAAATGTAAATGTTGGAATCCAAAGATTTATAACGTATGTATGACCATTTCAATCCTTATAATAATCGCCAAAAGTGTAAGAGTAAATGTAGAACCAAAAGAGTTTAGTGTTTATTGCTTCGCCGCAATATAATGAAAAGTGTTCAGAAATTAGTAATGTTCAATAAGTAGTATGGACAGTGAGATCGTTGATTTTTCAAAATGTATGGGTCTACTATAACAAATACAGTACCACATAGATAATATCTACTGTTGCGCTAAGCTCATGACACCGAAACCTTAAGTATACGTTGCTATAAGTTAGTGCCCCGGTAGGTGCATTGCCTAGCACCTAGTTTCCTCAAATGTAATGCGTCCGTGTACATGGTAGTGCGTTGTTATCTACCCGGACGGGGGAGTTCATTCCCAATAGATCTATTCACAGCATTCGCGCTCCCTCAACCGGTCCTCCGGTCAAGAAATTAACGGTTCATGATAGGGGGACTTCATGGCAATAGAGTAACTTAGGCAAACCACGTAAAAAGGGAAATTCTCACATAAAGTACTTGTGTCCAAAGTAAAAGTAACCATTGTATTCGTAAATAGCTTTGAGTACTTAAATCCATAAGTAGAAAAGAGTGTGATATAAATCAAGTAGTTGAGTTATGAGTAAAGGTAAACAATTTTCGTTAAACAATGTATGCAAATGAGTATGTGACAAAGTATAAAACCAAGTTTGTAATAAATTGCAAAATCAAGTATGTAAACCAAGTGTGTAGAATAGTATGTAAAAGATATTGTAAACGAATATGTAAACAAGTTGTATTGAGCATGTATTCTCCCCCGAGATTTGTAAAGTAAATGTAAAACAAGTGAAAGAGGGGCTATAAACTCACATCGATGATGAAGAACGATTGGCGGGAATGTACACATTGAGTACAAGACGAAACGAAAACTGAAACGGCTCGACCAAGAAGATGCAGCTGATCCTAACGGTCTAGCCTAGGATGATATACTTGGGTTTCCCGATGAATGAGTACATCAACGCGACACGTTGATTAAAGATTTAGATTTAAAGTTGGAATAGTTTGGTGGTTGGTTAAATAAATTGTTTGAAAAATAAACGCAACGTATGTAATATATTCTGTATATATTACATATGAAAAATAACCATTATATAATTCATATCGTGGATTATATAACAAATATAGACAATCCAAAGATTTATGTGACGTATATAATGCGTTGCAAGTATTATATAAAATGTGTGAATAAATAATTAAACCCAATTATTTCGACAACAATTTAATTAGTAAAATGTCCTTGTAGACACACGTCTTTTATAAAACTTTTACAATAGTTATGGTGTTATAATCTTTCTAACTGAACATTTAATAAAATATAAAAAAATATGTTATAAATGTATATTTCGTCCCTCAACTGGTCGTGTCTTAAATAGGTTATCTCATTGTAAAGTATAAGTTTTTGTTTGTTTATCCGGTTATTGTATAATACAAATTATTATATCTTTAAAATATAACTTAGTCCCTTTTATCGGTTTCTAAAATAATAGAGGCTTTAGTAAAACATTACTAGATATAAAAACTTATATAACTTTTGTCATGACCTTCCCGGTTATATAACGTTTTCCAGATTTATAAAATCTAATGTTATTCCACTTTTCAAATAACTCGCGTGTTTCAAATATATATATTTATATATAAACTAAATGAAGTAATAAATATCATATTTATTTAACCATTAACCACCATTTTAGTTCCGATTTATAATTTATAAATCTCGTGTCATATTTATTAGTCGATTATTATAAATTTTATTATACCAAACGCTCCCTTGTGCAATTCTGCTATCCCAAACGCCCCCTTACGCAGCTGCTGCTACACCAAACACACCCCTTGGGTGTTTCGCAGCCAACCAAACGCACCTAGTTGTTTTCTACTAAACCAAACGCACTCCTATCGGTACTAACCCAGGTCCAAACACTTCCTAGGCTGTCCACACAGCCAAACGCACCCTATGTGCTTTTTCTGATAACCCAAACGCACCCTTTGTGGTCGTTGCAACAACCAAACGCACACTATCTGTTAGACAGCCAACCAAACACCCTTTTATAGTGATTCTCCTAAACCAAACGCCCCTTGTGGTGAGTTGACCACCGAAACAAACACCCTTGTGGTGTTAACCTATAAAACCAACGCACCATGTTGGTGCTGTTATCATCAAGTCGAACGCACCCCATGGTGTTTATAAGAAACAAACGCACCCTTATAGCTGAAAACCCATATCCAAACGCACCCTAACTATGCTAACCCCAAACCCAACGCACCCTCTACGGCTGCTATAACAACCACTCGCACCCCTTGGTGCTTAGCAAAATCAAACGCAGCCTAAATCTATTAAAACCAAACGCTACCACTGCTGCTAAACCCGGATTCAAACGCACCCTTCTGTATATAACCACACGCACCCTTGTGGATCGTGTCTGCAAATCAAACCCAACACACCCTAGTCGGGTTGAGTAGCAAACCAAACACACCCGCTGGTGCTAATCACAAACCCAACGCACCCTTGTAATGACAGAGAGATGGTGAAGGTGTGTAGCGGCTGTGGTGGTGAGGATGACAGCGCGATGATGAGGATGGTAACGGGGTGATAAGGTGGTACGTGGCGTGGCTGAGGTGATGGTGCGGGTTGATGTGATGGTTGAGGTGATGCGAAGATCGATATGATGAGGGTGGTGTAGATGGTGTGGTGGACGTGGTGATGTTGTTGATGGTGGCTGTGGTGGTGGCCGGAGCGTGCCGGAGCGGCTGAAAAAGAGAGAGAGAGGAGATGAAGATGAAGATGAGGCTAGGTTTAAATTATAAATGAGTATGACCTAATTTTATGTATATATATATATATTATAAAGTTTGAAAACAATGTAACAAGTGCATGATAGTCTAGGGTAGATGTTAAAAATATTACCCCAGGGACCAAAAATGTAACTTTTGTGAAAGAATGGTTCGGGACTCGTCTCGGCTAGTTAACAATTGATTCAAAATACGAAAATTGCGCCATTGTTTTCCAAATTGTTTTTCCCGCGAAAATGAGTATTTACTCGACTAATATTTTATAAATATTTTTATAAAATATATTATAAAATATATTTAAATCATTATTATTTATTTGGTACCATTGGGTGTCGCGAGTAAGCTTTGTCCGAAAAATAAAACTTTAATTTCAACGTTCGCGTTTTTAAATAAACGCTATTGGATAAATATTAACTAATTTATTAAATATTTTTATTTAATAAAAAGTGGTAATTAAATATAAATTTAATTATTCATGGGCCGGTACGCGTTGTGTTCAAAATTTTGCGAGGTTATTTCAGTCCTTTTCTGTTTGTTTTCGTGTCTCGGCCAAAACTAAAAAGTTGTCCGAAATATCGTTTTACATCAAATTGCTTTAGAGTCCGAGTTGTGAAAACGTAATTTAGTGGTTCGTTTTTGATAAATCAACTATGAATTAATATATATCTTTTTCGTTTTCGAATCAAATAAGTTAAAAATAACTTTGTACTCGCGGTGTGTAATAATAAATATGATTTATTATTTAAATACGTTCCGAAAATTTTTACCGTCATCGGTAATTGCTATTTATGTGACAATGAACGATCAAAGTCAAAAAGTAAGATCGGTAGACCTGAAAGATAAAGCTTAAAATAGCCATTTAAAATTTTCGAAAATGTCTCAGATGTTACAGCCATCTTATTGCAGCTTGTTTTAATATGTATTCTTGTTTATATAAGCAAGATGCAATGCCATAGAATAAGTAGAAAAAAGTCCCAAGTTACGCTTGACTCTTTTGTTGCTAACCACTAAAAATAAAATTAATGTTTGGACAAGTCATCTATATCAACTTCAATAAATAACCATTACGAGCATAGTATTAAAATAAGAACATCATTCTTAGAAACTGAAATTCATAATCCGTAAAAACAATTGAACAAATCCATTGTCAACCAAAACGCAAACATGAAACAAAACACCTCTCGTTAAAGTAGGTGCACAAAGACAATTGTCTAAACAAATCAAAGGCCGTTAGTAAAACTAAGCCAAACTTCCCAATAAGATTTTTTACTTTGCATAGAAATGGTATGTACTTAATTACACATACCATTTTCCATTAAAAACGGACTTAAATGACTAAAAACGTACCAAAATACATCGTATTTGTATGTTTTGCATTTGTATTGTGCAGGAAACGGATATTCAAGAACAGGACAAAAAGAAAGCCAAAAACAAACAAAGCCGAGCACGGAATGGAAAAGACAAAGTCAAACCGAAGCCAAAGTCAGTCAAAGTCAGAAAATCAACCCCGACAAAGTCAAAAGTCATCCAAGTGAAGAAAATACAACTTGAGGGACTAAAATTGCCAAGTCCTCAAGTTGTATTACTAGAATAACAAGACAAGGGCTGAAATTACAAATTGGGTGAAGAATAACTTGAGGGGCCAAAGCTGCCAACGTTAACCCAAACACAAATTTTATCCCGCCTAACAACAAAACCCAGGTACAACTAAGGGATGTCTTCCCATACTTTTACCCTGCAAACCACTCAACACCCTGGATAAATCATTTCAACCACTCCACTATTCCCTCCCCCCATACTTATAATTGCCATGTTGGCAATCCCTCACCATTTCCAAGTGATTTCGATGGCTGTGATTGACTCAAAAGAAGCACAAAAGAAATTGAAGGCTGGGATTCGTCTAAGAATGCTCTCACACAACAAACACATTGTGGTTTTTGTCTCACAAAAGAAACACATCCTGGAAGACCAAGGATGAAGAAACTATATAGAATAGGACTCCTTTTGTAAGCCAAAAAGGAAATATAGAATATAGTAGTTTTTAATTGTAATTTAAATCAAGTTCATTTTAGTCTTATTAAAAAGCTACTGCAACTGTTCTATACAGCTTTGTATTGTTTTAAGAAATTAATGAAGCAATGAGTTTTTTTTAAATCCAATTGTTGAATTCCAAGTTCTCAAGTTATTAACCAGTGCTTAATTGTGTTTTAAAAAGCTTTCAATTTAGCTTAATGATAAGCTGTTTCACTAAGTAACTTAAAAAGGTTAAGTAGTTAAGAAGAAATCAAAAAGAAATTTCACCCAAAAATACCACAGCTCACTTTTTTGGATGATAAGCAAACAAAGGATGTGCTTATGGACATTACTAGCTTGTCTTTGACAAGCTAGAGCTTGTAGATCAGCTTGTAAAAGCTTAAGCAGCCCTGTTTAAGCAAGGGTGTGTAAGTCTCCTCTTTTTCTCGATTTCCTACTTACTGTGAACTAACTGCTTATAGAGCTTATTTGTTACTATATTTTGCTTATTTTTATGCTTTATTATGTTGTTTAGTACTTATCCTGCTTAGATTTCAGTTCAAAAATGATTTGTGCAACTTTCCTAGTTAGTACTGGTAGCATGTGTAGTTAATACTGTTAGATTAATTTAGCTTATTTAAGTGCTTATCACTGATTGAAATCTGCTCATAAGTACCTTAAGTTGTCATTTGATAATCTGTTTTTAACAAATTAGGATCAAATCAGCTTGAATAAAATGACTTTTGAAAACTTTAAGAGGTTTTTAGAACTAGCGGTACTAACTCAAAGCTAGCGGTACTAACTCCAAGTTAGTACCGGTAGTTAATACTGTTAGTACTGTTGTTCCATTTTTTGCTTATTAGCTTATTACTTCGGCTTATTTAAGATTTGCTTAGCTTTTTAGAATAGATTAAGCCCATTTTCGTTTACTATCTTTAGTGGAGCTTATTTCAGTAGCTTATTTTAGGTCTAAAAGTGCTTATTTTCATTAAAATCCAAAAAAATAGTAGTGTAGTCATTTGTGCTTATTTTGTGCATATTTCAGTGGCTATTTAAAAGAGTGAATATTGGGGCTTAATAAGGACTCATTATTGAGCTTTATTTCCAAAAGCCCACTTTTCAGTTGGGCTTATTGGTTAATTTAGCTTATTTTATTTTGGCTAATTTAGGAAAATTTGGAGGTTTAACCACTTTTTTGAGCAAATTAGTTTTAGCTAAGTTGTGTATTGGTTGAAAAAGCTTATTGGAATCAGATAAGCAACAAAAGTAAGCTTTCCAAAACATCTCTCCTTTTTTAATTTGAGCTTATTTTGAGTTTGTAGTGTCCAAAATACCAAAAACCAAAAATTTAAGCAACTTTCTGAGGCAGCAGCTATTAAGCCCTTTTTTTGGCTTTATTGAGTTCTTATTTTTTATATATGGTGCATTTTGTTAAAGTGTCTTAAAAAACATGTCATGAAACAACTTCGTGTTTTGCGTTTTGGCTAAAAACGACTTTTTATAGACTCAACAAAGACATCTTTTTAGGAGATGGTATCAGTCCTTCGCACTAACGACACATACACAGAGGGCCTTACTTGCTCGATTCTCTCCTCTATGTGACAAAGAGTGGATCATATCACTCTACCTTCAATTTCCGCGATATTCTATAGTGCACGCGCGTCACTGAGCTCCGAGACGTTTCCACACTCACCTAATTACATGCCCTGCGTCACAGTCCTCTCTGGCTACAGTTCTATTCACAGTTTCTCAAACTCCTATCTATATTCATCAAATAAGTGATAGCAGTTCTTTATGCGAGCATCTCATCTGAGTTGAGAACAGAGAGAAATAGCGCTTCTAACTCGCCACTGATAGCATCCAAGCGCGATTGTGCAGTCCGCTTCCACTGATCAAACTCTTCTATTCGCGAATTGAGTCAATCATTTCTCTCGAGCTCAGCTTTTTCTTGCCACATATAGTGAGAGATACACACACTCATTGTCACTATCTAAAACGCGATTTGAAGCGAGTTAATCATTAGAGTTATACAAGTGGCTCTAATCGCAATCTCCTCTCTATTTATTTATATAGTTTTTTACAATCACTCACTAAACAAGAGCTTAACAATAACTGCATTCGAAAATAAAGATAAAATCTAATATCATTCAGTCAACATATAACATGATGTATCTAATTATTCATATCTTCTAGAACATGAGTATATCTATACCTTATTTTTATCTCTATATTCGAGTTGAGAGATCATTTTAGAGTAACTCGATAGACTAGAGAGTATAACACACGCTTCTACAGTAGGTTACCATTTTTTTTCACTTGGAAAGGATATATTTCTATTATTGCATTTATTTTGGTATATGACAACTTATGAGATGACAGACAATTTATATACTGTAGGTCCTTGTATACCGTTATACAATTTGTTGTTTGTATATCTGTTGTGTTTCAAGAGCATAGAACTACACACGTACTGAGTACGTGTAGGTTGTCGTGAGACTAACTTAATATTATTCTTTCTTTATTCTTGTACGGAATCTAGTGCACACGTAAAATACTCTCATTTCATTAGACCTGTGATTGTCTACTCAGTTATGCAGTTGCATGGTTTGATAGTTTGGTTCGATGTATAGGACTAGGAGATTGATCAGTATTGTATGTACGGTTGATAGGTCAGAAACGAAGGACACGTACTATTTGTGGTATAATAGGGACACACACGGGATTTATTACACGGTTTGATATAGAGGTGCTATGACCAGTGATTGGATAGCGTAGTGGGATTCGGATTTTTATGTGTGTATATATTAGTATTTAAAAGTACAGTGACATATTGTATTGTGTGTCATTAGCATCTCATACAGTCATTTTGGGAGGACGTTCTCATTTTTTAATTTATGGAGTTGCCTTTGAATGGTGTAGCATTAAACTTCAAAAATATCTAGATATACATCTGAATTTATGTACTAGTAGTGCTTTAGACACAGAGTGTGTACACGTGTCACACTAGAACGATTTACAGGTTACATTTTTAGGTTATGTTTTTCAATTTTAGTGCAGTGAATCATAAGGGTTTGCAATACATGTACACTACAGGAGTATTTGTTTATTTACACGTGTGGTACAGATGTGAGCGTAGAGGGGTGGTGCACAACAGATCAGACTGACATGATGGTGAGCGCGAGTGGGGGGTAGGTTTGTTAAGGGTGTTGTAGGAACAACGAAGGAAGGGTGTGCAACAAGTAGTGTCATATAGTTAGGATCTAGACTATGCAGGAGGAGCGGTGACACACGAAGTGTGTTGCTCTAGGGATTAATTGGAGTGTAGACAACACTAAGGGGGACGTCAGTGTAGAGAGACTGTGGTAGGGGTCATTTTTATTATAGGACTTTGTTAGTGAGATCACTTACTATTTAGTGTTTATCTCAGAGAATTAATTAGTTCATCTTAACTTTCAGACGGTGGATGCAGATGTATATACACATGACAAAGTTCACACATTATGGACACATATTTGGTGTAGCGGTGTTTGTGGTGACGCGATATTTTGCTAATAGAGAGATTATACGCTACACTAGGCAGATTTGGGTGTGAGTGTCATATTTATATTTTCTGAGACTAGAGGAGAGGGCAACGGGTAAGTTCAAGGTGGGGAGGGAGGAGGGTAGGGTAGCATTTGATAGATAAGATGTTAGTGGAGGTAGTCAGACGAGAGTTTATTTCCACGTGGGAGCGTACAGGGGGGGGGACCACATGTATATTATTTTGTCTCGGGACATAAGGTAGATTACTTACTGTGGGCACAATGAGGTGATCAGGGAGGTATTTATCATGGTTTACACATTGTACATCGCATTAATTAGTTAAGTGGGTGGATTTATGAGTGGGATTGACTGGGGCATGGCTGTGGCGTACAGTCGTTCTGTGTTAGATCTCGAGATTAAGGTGAGGGAATCTTAGTGAGATGTCTTGTTTGATATTTGAATAGCGATCGACGCAAATAATGGTGTTTAGTGTTCATAGTGTAGCATGCTTAGGTAGTTGTGTTTTGTTACACACACATTGGGTGAATGTTATTTAGAGAAAAGGACAGTTTATGGACATCTTGAAGGTTATTACATGATTGGTATTTTTTATAGTACGTTAGTTTAGGGCGAGTGGTCTAGTGTGTACAGGGATATATTAGATCACGTCTCACTTTTGTATATTGCATATTCGGTCAGTCTAAAGGATGAGGTATATGCTAGATGTGTAAGGGTTGGGACTTTGTTGTGGATGTTATGTGTTCATATTCTGGTAAGTGGTTAGAAGTGATTACGTGAATGCAGTGTATTAGTTGGATATGATTGGGTGAGTGGTTGACACACACACGTTATAGAAGAGCAATAAGGTTCTTATGTGATGGTGACACATTTAATATTTGTTTGATTGGTGTGAGTCGTATTGGTGTGCACATTATTAAGTATATCTATTTTTACATTTCAGGTTTTTTTCGTGGGGTTTTTGTATTTGGTTTTATTAGTTTTTGTGAATTTGAGATACAAATTAGTTGTTTGGATAGTATGGTAATGTGTTTGTTATTATATATAATTTTTTTGGTTTGGGTATTAAGGTATGTAGACGGCTATGAATTATATTTATGCGTGGCTTATTATTTTTTAATACATTGGTAAGTACATTTTTGACAGGACAGGTTTAATAAATTTTAGAGGGTGTCAACTATTAAATTGTTATACAGGAGGTGATATTCTGTCTTACTGGTTATTATAGTGGTCTTGTACATTCAGATAAATGACTGGGCTCAACAGTGTGCGACTTCTGTTTTTATATTTAGGGTGTATTGGTAGGAGCAATTTGGTGTGAGCGTGACACAAGGAGTGATGGGATTTTAGGAGAACTGTGGGTCTTGTTTAAATACAGGTGAGTGGCGTAGTTGAAGTGGTATGTTTAGATAGAACGTGATTTGAGTATTCAGAGGTTTGAAAGGGTGTTTAAAGAGTTGTATATCGTGTTAGGGATGTAGAGTGTAAGAATATTTTCATAAAAAACACCAATTGTAACATATGTGAGTGCATAATTCAGAAGTTAAATATGAGCTTATGGAGATGCTTCAGAAGAAATCTTGGTGTTTTAAACACAAATAGAAAAATGTTTATCTATTTGGTAGCCTAAGCATAAAGGTATTAGAAAAGACTCCAAACCTGAAATACTAAATATTCTCTTGGTAATATATCGAAAATCCCGGCATATGGATCAAACAAGATCACTTCTCTATTTCCTACATTGCAAGGGAGTCCCCCGGGACCTGGTGAAGTTCCCGAAGAAACTCGCCTCGGGTTAACATCAGGAGCTTATGCTCCTTTTTTTAGGGTATCTCCTTTCCAATTTTATTTTATTACTTTTACTATATTTTTCTTTTATCTTTTTTCTTTTTTCTTATCCGCTAAACTTTTTTGCTCTCTTTCTACGTGATATTCGACATCCTATAGCCTTTGCGTCCCATGATTCACCATCGACGCGTACTAGCGTATATCAAATGGGAGGGTTCTACAGCCACCGGTTCAATCTTTGGCTTTCAAAACTATCGCTCATATTCGTCTATCCGATCTCAAAGTTTCTTTCACGCACCACATCTCTGCAGGAGAGCATACTTACAATTGGGATTGGTAGGCTTGTGTAATCCGAAATTCATATCATTATTAAAACACAAAAGGGTTCCATGAGGCATCTATCCTGCCAACTAATCGGGCTTTCCCTAATCTTCTTTGTAAAAATTACTTAAAACTAACACATATCTAAAAATATCTAACACGTCACCTCCTTAATTCGCTACCTAACTTCTAAAACTAACGCAAAAACTAAATCTTACAGAACAATGAAATTCAAACAAGACATTACTTTCCAGCAAGCATGACTTTGCTGAACATATTCACTTTCCTAGTTCTTATCAAGCCTTCCCTGGCGACTGGAAATCTTTGGGTACTTCTGGGCGGAAATAGGGTTTATTCGGGACTTTGGTTACTCCTTTCTTCGTTTTTCCATAAACTGACTCTTCTTTTTTCTTTCTTCACTTTAGTTGAATTGTGGCCAATAATATTCACATATCATCATACACTCTATGGCATGATCCATACTTATCTCAAAATAAATTGTCACTACTATAACAATAGATGTCTCCTTATAATAATCTTTAATATGTTTATTAAATTATTGAAATCATTTCAATACAACAATACATTCCTCAAATTGCAAAATGATATATATTTGCCCCCACCAGACCCAGCATATGTCATGGATTTGTCTTTTTCTCAAAATCTGATAGCATCAATCAACTTAAAACACAACTTCAAACCTTCGTTATATATCTATTTTCTATAATAAATTTTATTCCATATGTCCTATTGATACATCTTTATATTCATGAATTCTCTCTTTCTAAATAGTCTTCTTAGATTTTTTTTAAACAAAACATAAGAACAAATCTATACCCTACAACAAAGAAAAACCAACCAAAACATAAAATCCAAATTCAAACATAATAAATCATAACCAACAACACACCCTCCACAAATCACAAAACCAAACATAACGCACCAAAACCCAACCACCAAAGAATAAAAGCTATAAAAAAATTCTTTCATCTACCTCCCATGCGAGGTTTGTAGTGTTTACAACTATTTTCTACTTTATGATCTTCTTAAAACTAATTAAAATAAAAGTGTAAAAGAAACTATAAAAAGTTATTATTACTCTAACAAAAACATCAAAATTTTTATATACAATTTAATGTTCAAAAAAATTAAAAGAATAAAAGAAAAATTTTAGTACCCCAACAAGCGATTACATTCAAACTACATTAATATCTCTTAAAATAAAAAACTATTATAAAAAAATACTACATGTCACAAACAAACTAGAAAAAAAATTGCTCAAACACAGCCCAATCATCCCCCAAATACATAAAAATACACATCACACATACCACCCCATCCCCAAAACCAAACCAAAACCACCCAAATCCCAAAACAACCACCACACATACCAATTTACAACCACCCCATATATCCAAAACATAAACACACCCACAAATCCACACTCCCCAACAAATCCAAAAAAACAGAACATCCACCCAAGCTTGTCCTACACGCTCACCATACACCCACCCCCCCACACCAAGCTCCCCCCGCACACCACACAACCAAACCCCCACCCAAACAAACCCACACCCCCACCCCCACACCCAACCCCCCTACACCCACCAAAAACGCCACACCCACCCACACAAACAACCCCCCAATCTGTACGATCGAAATAACAAAATCCTTAATACAATATTTTAAATATAACCCTCCAAAAAAACAAATCAAACAAAAAAAAAATAAAAATAAAAAACCCCACCAAAACAACAATAAACACACAAAATATACCCTCACAAATAAAAAGTACCTCTCCCCGAAGACACCTCATAAACCCAAAAAAACCCACAAAATCGAACCCAACTAATATCTAACACGACGTACCCCCCGCTAGAACACAAGAACCCCCCCCACACCTAACACCCAAACCCACCATCCAAACACCAACCACACAAACACGCCACCACACGCAACTCACACCCCCACCGAATAAAAAAAAAAACTCACAAAAATAAAACAAAGTGAATAAAATCCCAAAACAAACAAGCCCATAACTCCAAAAAACCAACATATATCAACAATAAACTAACCATCCCAACCCCACATAACAGCAATACTTCCCTCACAACAACCCCCACTAAACACACTCCCACTCCGACCTCCCAACCTGCCCCCACCCCTCACCTCCACAACCCAAAACGCACCAATAACCTCCCCCCAACAACCCCCCCAAAAACCCCACAACAAACAAACCACCATCACCCAAAACAATAGACCAACAAAAACGAACCAAATAAAAAAAACAAAAACACCCCCACACATCCAAAAGATCCCAAACCAATAAAACAAAAACAAAAACCCCAACCCAACAACCACACAACAAAAAAACCAAACAGCCCCCCCCCCAAAAAAAAACTCAAGAAAACCAAACTCACATACCACACCCGCAAAAAAAAAAAAAAAAGTCAAAAACTCAACAATACTCCCAACCAAGCCGCCAAATAAACAAATCACAATAAAAAAAATAAAAAAAAAACGTACCAGACCTACACTCTACACAAAGGAAAAAAAAACAAAACCAAACCTACCCAAAAAAAAACACATCCCACCCAAACACAGCGACAAACCCTCACCAAACAACACGCCACTCCCCCCAACTACACTACCCCGACCTTCAATCGACCACCAAAAAAACCATAAAACACAAAAAAAGAAAAAACACCGACCACATCCACATAACACAAATCCACTCCAACCAAGCTCATATAAAAAAATAACTCTACAACAACAACCCAAACACAACAAAAACCCAAAACCACAAAACAAAGAAAAAACAAAAACCACAAAAACACACACAACCCCCCTCAAAAAACACAAACCCCCCGAACAAAAACCAACAGACAAACACAAACCCAACATACCCGCACCTGCCGCCCCAACAAAAACACCCCCCCCAACCAACGCAAACCCACACGCCTCTCCCCCAACAACACACGCAAAACAAAATAACCCCCACCACCCCCTAACAAAACAAAAATCCAAACAAAAAAAAAAACAACAACACCACTCAAAAAAACACCCCAACAACCACCAAACCAAACCCCCCAAAAAAAAAAAAACACCCAAAACCACCCGCGCAAAAACAAACCAAAACACACCCAAGACCCCGTAACCAACAAACACACAACAACAACAAAACCAACCCCCCCAACTACCACAAATAAAACAACCAAACCCACAAAACCCTCCCAACCACACACCAAACCCCCAATACCAAAACCCAACAAAAAAACCACCCCAACCCCCCCCCCCAAAACCCAATAACCAAAAAAAAAGACCAAACCCAAAAAAAAAACCCCCCCCTAACCCCCCCCCCCACACTGGCCGCTCCCAATACCACCCAAACACCCACCCAAAAATAAAAACCCCCTCAACATAAACAACCCCAACACAACCCACACAACCAACAAAAGCACCTACCACCCCCAACCATCAAACACACCCCACAAATCACACCAACCCAACAAGGACCAAAACACCCCCCAATATACCCCCACCCAAAACCCCCCAAACCCCAACCCGCAAACCCACCCCCCAACAACCCCCCAAACAAACCACACACAACACCCCACCCACCACAAACAAACACACCCAACTCTTACACAAATCCCACCAGGCGCCTAATCAAACAAAAAAAAATACATCACCAAACAAATACACAAAAACAACCTAATACAAAAACAAAAACACATTCAGATACCACAAATAAAACAAAAAACATCACCACATCTTCTGCACACTATCACAGCCAAAAAGAAATACAAACCAATCCACAAAATAAACCCCAACATAATACACCTACAAAAAAAACCAAATCAAAATACATTATCAAGCAAAATTCAATATAAACACACCTTTACACAACAAAACCATTGTCATCATGATACTCATACTTAACTTACATTTATTTCTACTATCCACTTTAGAATCTTCCCCCCGCCTTCACAACATCAAACCACCAAATCACACAATCCTCCTCAACCCTCCGCTTCCCCTCTCCCAACCCCTCCCCCAACTCCCTCCCCCCAACCACACAATTCACTACAACCCTCTACCTAAATAAAAACCCAACGACCAAACCCCCCTCTACCACTAACCATACCACGCTCGACTCTCTCCTCCTCCCTCCTACAACAACTCCCCCCTCTTCCCCCATCAAACTAATAAACACTTCTCTCTCTCACAGCTCCAAAACACCTAACCAAACTCCCGCCATCGAACCTACTTCCCCTCTTCCTCCCTACACTCCTCCTCCATCATAACAACACTCCCTTCTACGGACATTCCCAAACCTACACGTCAAGTTCTCTACTCTCATTATTATCATAACTACTAATAAAATCCCCTTAATGACGCCCCCTCATTATATATCTCCTTTCCGCCGTCAACCCCCCCACCATCTGATCGAAGGATGCTACAGCTACTACACGTCCGGCAGTTACAAAACAAACTCCCCCCTATAATTCGGCTGTATCTCGGCAAGTTCGGAATCTACTTTGAGTCATTGCGACTCTTGACCATTAATGTCTCTCCGGCACAAGGTATTGACTACTTACGGACTGCTAATAGATATGGTCCGTTAATTAGCAGTAGGATAAAAAAAACAGCAATCCGTAATGTCCTTTTGCTAACTCTGGTATCATCATGACCTATTACCTGATCATAAATCAAAGACAACTAGCTATCACTTCACGATTTTGGGAAGGAGAAAGAGCAAGTAAAGGAGACAACGCATCCCTGTGGTCACTTGTATAAAGCAACCACAACAAAAATCACCAACCACTCAAATTCCCGAAGCTGTGATACCACAAACCAATTAGACAAGATTGGCTATTCACAGTGCGTTCAGTTCGCTAATCCCCGTCCTTCCTTCTATAACTCCCCATTGAGAGCTCTTCGATATTGGTAACGATAATGGGTGTTACACCATTCCATTGGAGAGAGTTTTGCTAACCAACATTTAGCGTTTCTCCCGCAACTACTCACTCTAGAGTAATGGGGAGGCGGATATGTTCATGATTTGATAAAGTATACCTAGGCAAAAAATCATACTAAACCACGCATACCTTTCAAGCCCTTTGATCTCGAAAAGTGCCCAAGTTGTATCACAATAAGCAAATTAAGTCCCGAGTCTATAGTTCTCGCAAAAAGCAAAAGGCTTATTTTGATAGACGTGCTTTACCCATTGATCAATCACCAATCATGAAATCCCAGTATTATTTTTTTTATCTTTTTTCCTCTTAATAAGTTTACAGTCCCTTTCTGCAAAAACTTAACATATACGGTGCGCTTTGTTTTTTATAGTTGCTGGATTGATGAAAAACATTACACCTCTATCCAAATAACCCGGTAAAGGAACAACAGAACAAAACATCCAAAAACATAAACCCCCAAACCAACAAACAAATTACCTACCCACACACAAATCACCAAATTCAACAAATACCCAAAACAAAACCAATCGTAGACTAATCTAAGACAAATCAATAAAAAGAATAGTAGCCCAAATCCTCCAATCGCAAGAGACAAGCAGCTTCCCGAATAACAATAACATCATTCCAGGGGATTCACCACGATAAAAATACAATAAGCCCTCTTATATAGTAAGAGACATATCATCCACAACAGCATATTCAAAGCAACATTTAAATCTCTCAAGACCCAAAAAAAACCCCTCCAACTCTCCCTCTCACTACAAACTCCCATCGATGCCGTAAACAAGAGAGGCGATCGAGGAGAGTTTTGTGACTTGGTGTGATGGAGCTCATTCATATCAAAGTTGTCCCGCCACCGATGGCAACGTGTATCATGACAATATTCAAGCTTACGTTTCTCAAGCCGCTGCGGCTAATTTCAATCAAGGAAATACCAGTGCCCGACCTCCAATGGTTGCAAACCAAATTCGACCTCCCGGTTTTCCTCCTATGCAAAACCATCAAAACAACCAAAATCGGGGGATCAATTTCAACACAACAATTCAAATCAAAACCAAAATCGGGTGAACAATTTTAAAAAAAAAAACCAAAAAAATTCGGGAATTAAATTTTTTTTGTCAAAAGGTGACCAATTTAAAAACCAACCCACCAACCCCAACCCCATGTTAATCAAACCACACCCAGCCTTGATCAATCTCCCTCCTGCTCGCTTCTCAGCACACCTCAGTTGTTGCTCTCATCCTCCTCTCATTCCACTGCTTCCCTCCCACGTCCTGTCTGCTCAACCACCTTAACACCCCGATAGCTCCCCACCTCCCTCAAACACAAGGTTTGTCTAAGAGGACCCGATTTTCATAGCTACATAAGGTAATGATGCGGTTATGAGGACAATGTCAAAAATCAAATCAAGTTTTTGCAAAACCAAGGTCAAACCTGCGCGACTCAATTGAATACAACATGTGTTGGCTACTTTTCGAATTCAAAAGGCTTGAAAGTAGCTAGGTACTTATATCAAAATGAACACCGCCTCAACTTCATGTTCGGGAACCTCCCAAGTAACATCCATTACAATCCGAAGGAAGATTTAAAAGGTAACACCACTCGAATGGTGTTCATAATCAAGGACCCGCGATTCCTTCCAACTTCATCATCTCCTCCAAAATTGGTGAATCATTGATACCTGAGTTACCAAAGGACCACATTGCTTCCTACTAATAACGGAAGCACCGAAGACGTCCAACCTCCGATTATTCAAATCCAACTTCCGAGCCAGTTGTTGATCCCGTTAGTGCTTCGAGGCCTAACCAACAACCGTTTCCTTCAAGAAGAAACGATGAAAGGCGCCGTGAAAAAGCTAACGATCAAATTGAGAAATTCTACGAAAATCTTAGAGATTTTGAGGTTTCAAAAATTAGCTTACTGAAGCCTTGACCCTTAAGCAAAATTTGCCTCTGATTCTAAAAACTTTTAATCGGTAAACAAAGAGAAGTTGATGAAATGGCTAGAACTCATTTACGAGAGTTGCTTCAGCGAGTCATCTAAAACAATACCGAAAAAACTTGGAGACCCTGGCCGATTTCTATTTCCATGTGAATTTTCTGGGATTAATACATGCAACGCCTTGGCCGATCTCGGCGCAAGCA
The DNA here is from genome assembly GCA_026074375.1 of Tanacetum coccineum. Lineage (NCBI taxonomy): Eukaryota > Viridiplantae > Streptophyta > Magnoliopsida > Asterales > Asteraceae > Tanacetum > Tanacetum coccineum. Next base: position 18,461 of record BQNB010045954.1, on the reverse strand, counting down.
TTAATCTTATGCCATATTCCGTTTGGAAAGATCTCTCGTCTCTCTCTAATCCTATTCCCGAACTAACCCCGACTTGCATGACGCTAGAGCTAGCAGACCGTTCAATACTGAACCGATACGTATCGCCAAAGACTTCCGGTTTAAAGGTTGGAAAGTTCCAGTTTTCCAGCAGAATTTTGTGGTTGTAGATTTATGAGGCCAGATCCCCGTTTCCATATAATTTCTTGGGAGAAGCTTCTTAAAGAACCAGTCGAGCATTAATAGATGTTTTACGAAGGTGAAATTACCCTTCGTGTTGGCAAGAGTGACCATCACCTTCACTCTAGACAAACTTTCGAGATACACGCTAATTACAATCAAGTTGACAGCGAACCGATCGACGTATTGAATTGGCAGTGAAGAATAACTCGCAAGAAAGTTCTAGGATTTTCTAATTCAGTTGCATACTGAAATCCTTCTCCCGGATTATGATCCAATTGATTTCAAAGTTTCTTCACCAACGCTAAACTCTTTCGGGATATGATTTCTTCCGCTCGAAGAAGCCAATGCTTTTATAGCTATCGATGACAGAGCCAATTCACAGGAATTGATGCTACTTTACGATGATTTGAAGGTGACCATCATATTCTAGAGGCAACTCGTTCCAATATTGAAACCATTACCTCCTTTACGAAACATAAAGATTTAATCGCCCGTGAAATCCGGGAAGCACTCAAATATTATTGAGCTAAAACTTAAATCATGATTGAAGTAGCCTCCCTAGGTTGAACTCAAGGACTTTTGCCACCGTCTTAAGAAAACGCATTTTTGGAAGGCGAAAAAACAAGTTGCCCGACATAATTGCAAAAGATTAAAGGAATGAGGAGAAGGCACTCATATCAAGGATCTAAAGTCCCACAAGCGAGCCAACGCTTGGAACACTCGCGATATCAATGGTGTTGATCCAAGTTTTTTACTCCACAAAATTCCTTATGGAAAGGACTACGAACCAATAGTTCAGAGTCAAAAGACGGGTAACCCAAAGATCCACGACTCATCTAAAAAAGAGGTTGAAAAACTTCTTGACGCCGGAATAATTTAACCAATCTCTACAGTCCATGGGTAAGCCCGATACATTGTCCTACCAAAGAAGGGTTGGCATAACCGCGTCAAGAATTATTAAAGGATTTGATACCGAACTCGATTGGCACGGGGAGGATAGTGTGCATTGACTCTAGAAAGTTGAATGAAGCAACCTCGAAAAGAAGCAATTTCCACACACTTACCCATTGGCCCTTCGTGGATCAATTGCTCGAAGACTTGCGGTAAAACCAATACTAATTGTTTCCTGATCCTCGATGGCTTCGGTTATTATCCAGATTCCTAAAACCCGAAGATCAAGAGAAACAACTTTTTTTTTTTTTACTTTTTATTTACTAAATACTTCTTGCCCAACACCACTTCACACAGAACTATACCAACGAAACTCTCAATCGCGCATCGCAATACATACGGCAAAAACCATTAAATGCCTTTTTTAGTGGCTATGTGGTAAAATAAGTGCAGCCCAATTTCGCATCCCTGCACGTTTCAACAACGCGAATGGTAAGATGGCAATTTACCATGACAAAGATCGAAAAAACAATGGAAGTGTGATTCATGTATGGCTTCCTCGGTCTTCGGAGATTTCTTTCTTCCCACATGCCTATTATATCCCAACAATCCCTATCACCCCCCAAAATACATCCATACACCCCTCCATCTAATTATATTCGACTATCCCAAATTGAAAAAAAAAAAAAAAAAAATGGTTCTACATGCCTATCCCATTTGGAAAAAATGTTAAAACGGTGTGAAGACACCAATTTGTCTCTAAATTAGGAGAAAAGCCATTTTATGGTTAAAGAAGGCATTGTTCTTGGACACAAAATTTATAAGTCAGAAATTGAGGTCGATCGTGCTAAAGTTGAAGTTATAGCCAAGCTCCCTCACCCGACTACTGTCAAAGGTGTCCGTAGTTTTCTTGGGCATGCCGGTTTTTACCGACGTTTCATACAAGACTTTTCAAAAATTGCCCGTCCAATGACCCACTTGCTTGAAAAAGAGACTCCATTTTTCTTCTCAAAAGAGTGTATCGAATCCTTTAATACACTTAAAAGAAAATTGACCGAGGCTCCAATTTTGATTGCTCCCGACTGGGACTTGCCCTTCGAACTAATGTGTGATGCAAGCGACTTTGCAATTGGGGCAGTCCTAGGGCAACGAAAGAACAAGCATTTCCAACCAATTCACTATGCCAGCAAGACAATGACCGAAGCTCAAGCACACTACACTACGACCGAAAAAGAATTACTTGCCGTAGTGTACGCTTTTGAGAAATTCCGGTCATATCTCGTTTTGTCCAAAAGCATAGTGTATACCGACCATTCTGCTATAAAGTATCTCTTTGCTAAAAAGGATGCTAAGGCAAGATTAATGCGGTGGATCCTTTTGCTCCAAGAATTCGATGTTGAGATCCGAGACAAAAAAGGAGCAGAAAATCTTGCCGCCGATCATCTCTCCAGACTTGAGAACCCTCACCAAAATGAGTTCGAGAACAAGGAAATCACGGAAACATTTCCACTCGAAACTCTTGGATCGGTTGCTCTTCGTGATGATAGTACCCCATGGTTTGCAGATTTCGCAAACTACCATGCGGGGAATTTCATTGTCAAGGGAATGTCGTCCCAACAGAAAAACAAGTTTTTCAAAGACGTCAAACACTATTTCTGGGACGACCCCTTTCTATTCAAGATATGTGCTGACCAAGTAATTAGGCGTTGTGTTTCGGGGCAAGAAGCTTTTGACATTCTCAAAGCTTGCCACAGTGGACCCACCGGGGGACACTACGGTGCCAATTACACCGCTAAAAAGATCTTCGATTCAGGATTTTATTGGCCCACAATCTATAAGGATGCCCACGACTTTGTCACCCGATGTGACATTTGTCAACGTCAAGGCAAAATTTCGCAACGTGATGAGATGCCACAAAATTCCATCCAAGTTTGCGAAATCTTTGACATTTGGGGCATAGATTTTATGGGGCCGTTCCCATCTTCTAGAGGAAACAAGTACATACTCGTGGCCGTCGATTACTTGTCGAAATGGGTTGAAGCAAAAGCGCTCCCCACCAACGACGCCCGAGTAGTTTGCAAATTTCTTAAATCTCTCTTCTCCAGATTTGGTGCCCCTCGTGCAATCATTAGTGATCGCGGAACCCATTTTTGCAATGACCAGTTTGCAAAGGTCATGCTTAAATATGGAGTCACTCATCGTCTCTCCACCGCGTATCACCCGCAAACAAGTGGGCAAGTTGAGGTATCAGATCGTGGTTTGAAACGCATTCTTGAAAGGACCGTGGGCGAAAATCATGCCGCTTGGTCGGACAAATTGGATGACGCTCTCTGGGCCTTCCGTACGGCTTACAAAACACCCATCGGGTGTACTCCTTACAGCTTACCAAACACCCATCGGTGCACCCCATTACAAGCTTGTAAATGGAAAGGCATGTCATCTACCGATTGGTTGGAGCACAAAGCAACTGGGCCCTTAAGCATAACAAACATTGATCTAAAACCAAGCGGGTATCACCGAAAGTTCAACTCAACAAACTTAATGATCTTTTGGTGGTATCATGCCTAACCCGAAAAATTCCCTTTTAAATTACAAGGGAGAAACCAAAGAGAATCCATGACTCCAAGATCAAAATCGCTTTTCAGCAAACATCGGTGATCGAGTCCTCACCTCCTCTTTAACTCTAGATGAAGATTTTCTCCTCGGGCAAGGGCATAAGACCCGCTGGAGTGGACCATTCACTGTAACCCAAGTTTTTTCCATAGGCCCAGTCGAGTTATCCCCAAAACTCCAGCCAAATTTCCAAAGGAATGTACCAATCTTTGAAGCACTACTTTATAGTGGGACGTACCAAATTGGTAAAGTCCCAGACTCCAGACGTTCCCATGCACCAATAAATTCGGGGACGGGTCAATCATATGCGACTTAAAACAAGCGCTTACGTTGGGAGGCAACCCCCATGCTTATCGTAGTAATAAATAAGTGTTTTTGTTTCTTGTGTGAGGAGGCTTACACTTCCATTAACGCGTGTTTTGTCCGTTTTTGAGTGTTTTTGTGTTGTAATTTCATGATTTCCGGAATTGTGAAGACTCCCGAGCTCTCAGTTATGTCTTTCTTACCAAGAGTTTCACATCCTCAGCTTCAATTATGGGATCCAGTATCCAATCTAATCGACTAACGTTTTTATCTTTTTGGTACACTTAATAAACGGCCTTAGATTATAATTTAAAGGTACCCACCTTTGAAACACGAGAGTACGATGTTTAGTTCTAGTATGGGGGGGGGAATCTTCGATTTCGATTATGCCTGCCAGTCGTTGTTATCACGTAATCCAGTTTTTACCACCAAAATTTCAAAAAAATGAAAAAAATTTCAAAAATAAAAAAAGTGTTTTGTCACAGTTTTGACTTTCCTAATGGGTAGAATGAGAATAAATTTTGACTCGATCGGGCGTGTTGAGCCCTAGCTTTTTGTCCCTTTAAAACATTTAATAAACGGAATGTTTAATTAGGCTAAAAGCATTCGCGGGAACCCTTTTACTAAGGATTTTAAATTTGCGAGAACGTAAAATGATAGTGTTATTTACAAGTAGGATGCTAAACAAGGATTATTTGGAAATCTTAAAAGCTTATAAGTGTAACTTGAGACCGCTTTTTTCTTCCAAAGTCTTAACCTGACTAATAAACGTGCTTAATTTTGCTTTAACTTTAAACCGACATTTTCTAAAAAGAAGCTCTTTCGGAAACGAAAATATTCATCTTAGTTCAGCCTTATACTTGAGTTTCTAAAACGAAATTTTCTCTATTACGGAAAATATGTTGCAATATATATATATATATATATATATATATATATATATATATATATATATATATATATATATATATATATATATATATATATATATATATTTAAAAAACTGTGGGCTTGATAAAGGTTTAACTATACTGCATCTGCCATCCTCCCCCCACCTCCCTCTCACAACCGATGTTGCAGTCTTCAAAACAAGGCCCATAGTGAGATAATAAATGCCAAAGTGCATTCGTGAGTGTCATCAATAAGAAACCGTCGTCAGACTAAGTCACTACATCTTGTCGGAGGCGTGGCCGATGTTGTAGTTATGTAAATGATGACGGTATTGTAGTATAGTATATAGCAATAAATGAAAATTTAATGGTTAAGATTTCTTTTTCTAAACTCAAGTATAATTTTGAACTAAGAATAACTTGCTCTAAGACTTCAAAAGTTGTTGGTTGCCGTCGGTGGATTATTTCGATTAAGTATTCTCCGTGGGGTGTCAAAAACCTGGGCACTTAGCTGATAAGGCTGGGACGTTCCGAGAAGAAAGGTCGTTACATGGAATAATCGCACCAATGAGATCATTAAATTTTTGATGTTTGCGTGCTTTGAGTAGTATTTGTTTATTTGATGTTAATCTAAGAAATTCGGCTAAAGAGGATGGAGTATCCCCCCCGTATCCCGCTCTTGACATTGGCGAATCTATTCTCTCACCTGTGGGGTCTCAACCTGATAACCAAATCGAACTACTCTCTCTCCACTCGGCTGGGATCTATCGAGAATATGCTGGTTGGTGGGTGATCTAGTCTTTTCCCCAGGTTTCTTCAGAAATATCGTTATGCACATAAGCTATACTACTTTCTAAAATTGTCGATCTAAATTTAACTTAAAATTAAGCACAATCACACTAATTGAATAATTGTTTTGGGCCGATAAAAGTTTACAATGTTCATAGGTTATAAGTAGAGTTATCACTTTACCTTTTACTTAAAACGTGATTTCGTTTTTACGCTTAGCTTGGGACTAGTGAAAAATCGAGGATGATGAATTTATCCATTCGGACATCTGTAGATTATTCTATGGGCGCTTCTCATTCTATGATCCCAGTATTGATAAAATAAAGAAAGTCAAACAGGTAATTAAGAAAATCCAAAAATATTAGGGATAGTTAGTGTACATATAAAAAATGGTGAAAACGGGACTTGTCGAAGCTATTGGTTCTTTAGTTTCCCCTTGATAACGAACACTTTAGCCCTACTTTTCAAGGTTATTAGCGAGGGGATTAAGGATTCGTTGGGTTCTGAGTGTTTACTATTACTTCGTAAACTTATCTGAGGACACGGCAATACCTTATTATGGGGATTTTGGTATGTGCTTAATTACACATACCATTTTCCATTAAAAACGGACTTAAATGACTAAAAACGTACCATAAATACATCGTATTTGTATGTTTTGCATTTGTATTGTGCAGGAAACGGATATTCAAGAAAAGGACAAAAAGAAAGCCAAAAACAAACAAAACCGAGCACGGAATGGAAAAGACAAAGTCAAATCGAAGCCAAAGTCAGTCAAAGTCAAAAAGTCAGCAGGAAAGTCAACCCCGACAAAGTCAAAAGTCAACCAAATGAAGAAAATACAACTTGGGGGACTAAAATTGCCAAACCTCAACTTGTTATACAGAAATAAAAAGACAGATGGCTAAGATTGCAGCAAATTGGGTCAATATAAATTGAGGGGCCGAAAAAACTGCCAACTTAACCCAAAACCATCTTTCTCCCCAACCAAACCCGAAAACCATCACGGGTCATCATCTCTCCTTTTATCCTGCAACCCTATACACTCCTATGGTAAGAACATCTCCCCCCTCCTCCACTATCACCACCTCCCCATGTATAATTGCCAAGTTGGCAATCCCACCACTTTCCAAGCTTTTCGATGGCTTATGTATTGACTCAAAAGAAGCAACAAAAAGAATTGAAGGCTGGGGATATTGTTTTAGAATCACCTCACACCACAAGCACCACTTGGGTTTTTTGTCTCTACAAAGAAACACAGAATAAAGCGACAGCTGGAAGAACCCAATAGAAGTTTTTTTTAGTATAATAGGGCCATGTAACCCAAGAAGCGACATCTCGATTTTTCTTAGTTAAATTTTAGCTTATTTTTTATGCAATTTTACTCTTCCAAGTCTTGTAACTTTAATTTTCGTCTTAATGCAAATTTGGAGTTTTTAAGTCAATTTTTTATCTTTGTATTTCCTTTGTTAAAGATTTAACTTAATATGTTTTTAAGTCTATAAAATCATATAAGTCATTTGTCTTAACACCAATACTAAGAATTTAAGTAATATTTTCAACATCAAATATAACCACAACTTAAGGATGATAGCCAGTTCTTGAAGAGCTTATGGACTCTCACTACTTTTTTATACAAGCAAAGCCTCGTGAGACTCCTTTGTTTAACCCTGTTTTGAAGCTAGGGAAGTTTTGTAAAAGTCTCCAACTCTCTTTTTTCTTATTTTTCCCTTATTTAACTATAGAACTGCTTAATTGTGGGTTATTTTGTTACATATATTTGCTTATTTATGCTTTATTATGATGTTTAGTGCTTATCTTTCTTAGTTGTTAGTTTAAAAGTGATTTGTGCAAATTTTCTTAGTTTAAGTACTTGTTAGTTTATGAGTTAATACTGTTACTTGATTCCAGCTTATTTTAAGTGCTTATTCCATGATTGAAAATTCTGCTTATAAGTGTCTATTTTTTGTTAATTGATAACTGTTTTTAATCAGCTATAAAAATAAAAATAAAAAAAAAAAAAAAATGATTTGTGACAAACTTTTTAAGGACTGTTTGGAACCAGCAGTACTAACCCATAGTTAGTAATGCTGGTTCTCTTTTGTGTTTTATTAAAGCTAGCAGTACTAACTCAAGGCTAGCAGTACTAACTCCAAGTTAGTACTGATAGTTAATACTGTTAGTACTGTTGGTTCATTTTTGCTTATTAGCTTATTGTTTCTGCTTAAGTTAAGATGGCTGTACTTTTAGATTAGATTAAGTCGCATTTTCCCCGTTACTCTCTTTAGTAGAGCTTATTTAAGCTTATTCGCCTTTTCAAAGTAATTTTAAGAGTTTATAAGTTTTTAGTTTTTTAGCTTATTTGCCATTCTAGTTTATTCTAGTTGCTTAATCTTATGCCTGAGTTCTTATTAGGGATAGTTAAAAATCTGTTTTAGCTTATTTGCTTATTTCTTATTTCATTGTGTTTTATTAAAGCTAGCAGTACTAACTCTAAGCTAGCAGTACTAACTCTAAGTTAGTACTGCTGAGTTTCTCTTGCTTAATTTAGCTTAATTGCTTGTTAAATTAGCTTATTTAGGATTAGGGTAAGAAGGCTAGATAAAAGGTTTTCAAAGTTTTGCTTATTTTCTTAGCTTAATTTAGAAGTGTTATTTTCATAAAAATCCAAAAAAAAGTAGTGTAAACATTTTTTGCTTATTGTGTTTAATCTAAATCTTTAATTGAAAAAGTGAATAGGTGGGCTTAATAAGAACTCATTGGTGAGCTTATTTCCTAAAGAAATATCTCAACGGCTATATTAAAATAAGGAAATTCTGTTATGCCTCAAACAGTACTAACGGTAATGTAGCAGTACTAAGTTTAGCCTAACAGTACTAACTTTAAGCCTAGCCGTATTAACTTTTTCCAGCAGTATAAAGATATGCCTAGCAGTACTAACTTAAGACTGGCAGTATTAAGTTTATGCCAAGCAGTATTAACTCTAATCTCATTCCAATGTATATTCTTACAATCTCTCTTTCTGTTTTTATACTCACAATATCTCTTAATTCTTTTTGCTCACCAATTCACTCTTTCTGTTTTTAAGCACACATCTCTCTTTCTGTTTTTGGCTCACAACTTCTCTCTTTCTTTTATGCTTACCAAAATCTCTCAATTATCAGACAATTTTGTATAAGGTGCCATCAATTCTTTTAGTTTCATACTGTCCTCCCCACTTCCAAGTGTGTTAACTCTTGAGAGAGGTGGGTCATTAGACTTTTAGATGCAGCCTCAAACCTAGTTTGAGCATCTACATCCCCAATGTGGTTTCTTGGCACCTGGGACCACTACTTGAGCCAGTTCCCTAAGAACTTAGCTTATTAAGTGTTGCCATGGATTGGGTCTTAGTTTATGTTACCACTGTCCTACTCTACTTCTAAGCTAGAAGCAATAGTGGCAGCCCTTTCCATTCTGTCACCCAACTCCTTATGGACAACATCATCACCAACATTTATAGAGGGACCACCAGACTGAGGTATCTTAGTGTCCCGACCTCTTTTGCCTAGCAGTACAAATTATACTTAACAGTATTAATATTTGCCATAATAGTTTTAACTTCGTCTTCAATAATTATACAACAACATGCCTCTATTCATCATAAGCACACTAGAAAAGACTAGATAGACATGTGAGAATTCATGAGGATCCATATTTATGTATAACCTATGAATAGAAGTTAAGAACTGTGAAACCTCCCCTTAACCAATGTAGCTACAAATTAAGCATACCAATGCTTGCCACCAGAAAATTAAATATGCTTACATCAAAGGCTTTAGTGAGAAGATCTGTAACATTATTATCTGTATGTATCTTGACCATCTCAATTAGTCTCTTCTCATAAGAGTCTCTAATGAAATGATGCCTGATCTCTATATGCTTTGTTTTAGAATGATAGACAGGATTATTGACAACACAAATAGCACTCTCATTGTCAACATGAATTTTTGTCTGCATAAAATTAAATCCATAATCCAACATCTGATTTTGGATCCAAAGCACTTGACCATAGCAGTGAGAAGCAGCAATGTATTCAGCTTCAGTAGTTGAGTTAGCCACCACACTCTGCTAAGAGATTAACCTTGAACCAAGAAATTGACAACCTCCTATTATGGATTTCTTGTCCAAGTTGACACCTGCATAGTCACTATTTGAAAAAGCTTCCAGTATAAGAGGAGAGTCCTTAGGATACCAAAGTCCCAATTTAGGTTAAACTTTCAGGTATCTAAAGATTCTTTTTACTGCATTCAAGTGGGAAACTTTTGGCTGAACTTGAAATCTTAAGCAAGCACAAACTGAGAACATAATATCTGGTCTAGAGGATGTAAGATACATCAATGACCCAATCATTGACCTGTATAAATGGACATCAACATCCTCACCATCTTCATCTTTTGTTAAAGCCTTGTGTGTTTCCATAGGAGTACTGGCTGACTTTATACTAAAAAGCTAAATTTCTTCAAGATTTCACAAACATACTTGTCCTGACTAATGAAGATCCCATCTTCTTTCTGCTTGACATGTAAACCCAAGAAGAAAGTAAGTTCTCCTATTGAACTCATCTGAAACCTATTATGCATTATCTGCTCAAACTCATCACATAAAGAATTTTTAGTGGAACCAAAGATGATGTCATCTACATATACTTGAACCAGTAGAATATCACCCTTGAGTCTCTTTATGAACAAAGTCTTGTTAATTTGTCCCTTGTGAAATCCATTATCCAGCAGATAGGAAGAGAGTGTCTCACACCAAGCTCAAAGAGCTTGATGTAGACCATATAAGGCTTTCTCCACTTTGTAGACTTTTTTTGGAAATTCTGGATCCACAAAACCTGGAGGTTGGTAAACATATACCTCCTCTTTAATAGTGCCATAGAGAAAAGCACTTTTAACATCCATCTAGTACATAGAAAAATTCATAAATGATGCAAAGGCCAAAAATAACCTGATTGCTTTAACCTTAGCAACATGAGCAAAAACCTCATCATAATCAATGCCTTCTTCTTATTTATACCGTTGTGCTACCAGTCTGGCTTTGTTCCTTACAACTATTCCCCTTTCACCCTTCTTATTTCTATACACCCACTTTGTACCAATAACCTTTTTGCCACTAGGTAAGTCAACTAGTGTCCAAACCTTCTGAATCTTGAATTGAAGCAGCTCCTCTTGCATTGCTTCAACCCAACTTTCATCATCAAGGGCTTGAGATATCTTTGTGGGTTCATGTTGAGAAAAGAAACAAGTAAATAAGCAGTTCTGGAAATCTTTTTGATTTGTCCTTCTCTACTTTTGGATGTAGCTAATCATAGCATGCTCTCTAGAATTCTTCTTTGTCATGCCCTTTGTTTGTACTGCTGACTTTAGATCCCTAATAATCTGGGCTTTAGGATGAGTAGTGTGTACTCTAGTTGTGGGAATAGGACTGACAACAGTGGAAGGTTCCATGTTGTTAAAATCAGCCTCTACACCCACACTTTGATCAGCATAAGGAGTATTGAGAGTTTCCAAGTCATGATCATCATAGGCATTACCAAAAATGCCAGTATTTCGAATTTTAGCAGTATCCTCCAATTCAAGCATTAGAGGATCATAAGGAAGATTAGCAACATCAATAGGAAATGATCCATCAAAAGGAACAAATGATGGTCCACTTGATGGTCCAACAGGACTAAAAGTCCTGGATACACTAGCAGTATTAACTGGTGTGCTAATAGTATTAAAACTGTTAGTACTACTAGCTCTAGTAATCTTCTCCTGAAGAAGCTGGCTATCACACTAAGCTTTAAACTCTTTCTAACAGCATATGATTGCTCTGTAGCCTCCTTCTCTTGATCCATCATCTTATCAAGAATATTCTTCAAGGCTTGATCATACTCACTTGCTTGGTTTTTGGTATAGGCTTCCACCATCAACATCATCATCTAATCATTTTTATAACGTTCATTCTGAGCTCTGTATCTTGAAGTAGATATTAAGACCAAAATAGGAAACACAATATATTGTTGAGTTAGTACACATCTTTCCTTCAGATTGTCCTGGCTCAAACACTTTTCTTTAAACCTGTATCACCATTAGCTTCTTGTAGACCTGCATTTTTGTTAGTTTGATTCCCTGCAGTAAATGGTTGATAGTTCATAGAATTTGTTAAGAAATCAATATTAAAAAGCTAGTTAGGTCCTTGTCCTGCAACATTTGGTTTATTTTCAAGAAAGTTTACATGCAGATTCTCTCAACTTTTTGGTTTGAGAATTAAATACCACTGAAAGCTTGCTAATTTACAGTAGTACCCCCACTACAAACCCTTCTCAGCCTCCCATACAATTTACTAAAAGGTCTAGGGTAATTAGGATAGTAAACAGGACATACCTAAAGGTCTCATGAAACTTATGCTGGTGGTACTGCCATATAATTTCATAAGGGTGTCTTGTTATTAGGCTTGGTCCCACTAAAACCCTATTAAGAAACATAACAAGCAGTATATTAACAAAAATCATCCACAATACAATAGGTAGAAGGAGCTGCTAGCATAGTCCAGCTGTCTCAATCAAATCCTATTCTTTCTCTTAGCAACTCCATTTGTTTGTGGAGTTTTCTAGCACACTAAATTCCCCCTTTTTATCCTTTTAATCTCACATAATTCATACATTTCCTCCCCGTTTATTTGAATTATGTCCCATTATCACACTTGATTACTTTAACCTTATTATTTAATTGGTTTTCTATTTCTATTATAAATCTCTTAAGAATCCTACGAGTCTCATCCTTAGAGGCTAAGAAGAAAACCCAACTAAACCTGCTAAAGTTATCAGTCACCACAAGGAAATATGTCTTATGGTTGATACTCCTAATAGATGTTGGACCAAATAAGTCCATATGTAACATCTGATAAGGGTTGGCTGATAGGGGTGGGGAGCTCATACGTTTAGCCCTTACAGAAGCCCTTGTGTGCTTTCCCCTTCTACAAGCAACACAAGTATTGACATTGTCAAAAATATTTGAAGGAAGAACCTCTTACAAGGTTTCTCTTCAACAAGTTTATTCATGTTTTAAAAATACACAAGACCCCACCACCAGCCTCCTATGGCCTAATTTAGACTCAACATTATGGCGTTTTGCAAACAAACAAGTAAATCACCAGAAGGAAACAACATTCTTTTAATCAAAGCTGTACATATTGCTATAGCCTGGGGAACTCTAAGCATACTTTGCTTTTCCAGTCAAGTAAACCTTAAAATCAGGAGACAAACAAGAACATTTAGTTCAATGAAAAGACACTGTTTTTCTTGTCACACATTTTTGGTGAGACAGATAAAAGATTAAACTTTAGTCTTTGACAAAAAAACACATCTTCAAATCTAACTTATCTGTTCTAATCTTTCCTTTTCTTTTTCTTGTTTATCTCTTACCACTCTACACAAAGCACCTTCCACCAAAAGCAACAAAACCGTCCATCAAATGTCTTGAATCAGTAAAAAGTCTTTGTTCCCTGACATGTGCCTGGAACAACCACTGCAAATATTCCTTTTGTACTTCAAGCTTGTTGTGGATTTTCCCTTGCACAAAATAAGAGAGTCATGTCTCTTGGAGACCCAAGCCCTACTGAACTTTGAGTCTGCCTTGTAGATCTATATAATTTACTCTTTTTGAGACCCATGATCCACTATTGTCTTTGGAGACATTGTTTAAATTAGTTATTTTAGGTCTCCAAACACAACCTGCTGAGACCTTAACAGCAGTGACCCCATTTCCCTTAATAGCACTAACTACTATTTGCCCAACAATATTAACACCATTTACTCTGACAGTATTAACTTTTATTTGAAATCCTGGTATTTGGTGCTGTTGATTTATAAAAAGACCTTCTAATAGGTGAATGAGACTTATGAAAAGCATTTGTTTTTAATTTTGAAACATTTACTCTATTTGTATGGGTAACAGTATTAACTGGTCTGAATGTACTAGTTGATGTTGTTGCTCTATAGAGCTTTGCTTGGCAGTACTAACAGGTACTCTTCTTAACACTTTGTCAAGACTGCAGATGAACAATTTAATATGATGAATTTATTCTCTGAGTGTTGTTCCAAACTAGTCTAACTTCCCTATGACCAGTAACTTTTCCCGTGTCTTTCAAAACAGATTTATTAGCCATTCTCTTTTTATGAAAATTACAATCTTTTATTAGATGGTTGTAACTGCAACAAACAAAACAAGCTTTCTTTGTAAACCCAAATCTTAACCCTAGTTTTTGAGTCATTTGTCCATTCCAATCTCTTCTATCTACCTTAGGATTTTAAGTCATTATCCTAGGTTTTTCAGCTTGTTTAGGTTTAACAGATTCATTCCTAGCATTAGTAAACTCAATCCTTTTAAAACTAGGTTTGTCTGTTGCTTGCAAATCATAAGATTGAAATATGTCCTCATCATCACTAACCCAATCTTCAATGATAACTCAACTAGGCCTAACAGATTCAACTCTAGGCATTTCTACACTAGTATTGCTAGTTTGATAGGTACTTGTTTCAACTTAAGACACACTAGCACTAGTCTTATTTGTTGTAGGCCTATAAACAAAATCATCTAATCCTGCAAAAGAATAGCCAGTTAGTGGAGTCATGAGTATTTCCCAAGGAGGAGGAACAACATGATATCCATTATCCTTTTTGCACCTATCATTTGTTTGATTGTCATCTCCATCACTTGAATGACTATCAAAGACACTATTAAACAATTCACTACAACTTGGATCATTTTCATTCAATTGATCTCCATATCCCTAAGACCAGTTTTATCTTTAGAACTTAAATTGGACTATTAAACATTTATTTAAGTTTTTTAGAAGATGTTTTCAAACTGTTCTAATTAGCTTTTAAATCATCTTTTTCTCTTAAGGTTTCATCTAACTGATTTTTAATTCTAGTAATAGCATTACTTGTTGGTCTTTTACTTCAATTCCTAAGACTGTATTCTTTTTCTTCACAGACAACTTTCATTTTCCTGATGAACAACGAACTGTGCCGTCTACAGATTCTATTCAAAGGCCTAACGATAAGCCTTATAATTTCTAGATTAGCCTTAATAAGAATAAGAGTTTGGGGCGTTGTTTCATCAAACTATTTTTGAAGTGTTCATAATGTTTTCACATAGGTTTTAGAACAAGATTAACCTCTATGTTAACCCGAGGAGTTTGAAGTGTAGGCCATAAGAGCAAACCAGTTGGTTTTCAACTCCTTGAGCTATATAACTCCAGACATTATCCCGCAATCCATCATGGACAATCAAAGCATTGTCTTGAACAACCAATGCATCAGAGGTCTCTACTGGTATAGTCCTTCTGGTGTTGTCCCTGCTCCTATACCCTGCATCTCCATTTATGTTCCCTTGATTTCTTGGTGCTCTACATTCCCTTGCAAAATGGCCCCTTCTATGACAGTTAAAGCATTCAACCTTAGTTTTATCAAAACCTATAGGTTCTTTGCCATTGAAGATTAACTTTCTTCCAGTCTTCTTATAAAATCACTTAACTCTGATAGAAAGCATGGCCACTGCCATTTAAGGTCTATTTCTTCCAAATCATCAAATCATCTGCCACTAGGTCTTCATCATCTATTTGTAACAATTTGACTGATTAGCAATAGAAATGAAACATTAGATCATCCAGTCAATGATAGAAAGAAGAGGCTTGAACCCCCTGAGAATTTAAGGCTTGAATGCAGTAAAACACCAATTTAACAGTATTGACTTCATTAGTAATTTACTAGTAGTCTTTATAGAGATAAAGGCACATTTTTGAGAGTTTTTGAAGATGATCCACCAGAGGGGGAAACCTTTGATATCAGCTTCAAACACTTTTAGGTTATTGTATAGATCATCAAATATCCAATTCAGCTATACCAACTTTGTTTCCTTAAATCTAGGACTACATTGTCCATGATGAAGGTAAACATTAAAAATTTCTGATTTGCATCTTCATTAGGAACAACTGCACCATGAACTTCTAGAAGGCTGATAAATTTTTGAAACCTATCATATGCTTTATCTAAGCCTTCTGTGTCAGATACAAAAAAGTTTCAATTTGAATCTTCAAAACATTCTTCTGCATCTTCTTAGATTCAACATTGGCCACCAAATCCTACTCTTGATAGCATCCCTCATAGACTATTGCATCCTTTATTCCTAGAACCTTCAGTTTGATACTCATCAGGAAATGCCAAAAGCCAAAGCTTTTAGCTTTTCTTTTCCCATATGTCCTTTGTAATAGTGTTTGAGCAGTCTTGTGGAGGTAACTGTTGATGTTTGCAACACCATTTTCATCAGTTGATACTACTCTGCTATAGGACCATCACCATTCAAGATCACTTACCACAAACTATAATATGTTTTAGTGAGATACTGCTCCATCCTCATGCTCCAAAGGGTATATTTACCCTTTTTGAGGATAGGAAGCTTTATAGTAGACACTATTTGAGGAGATTCTACTGGTGCTATTTGTGTTGCAGGTTCTTCACCAGACATTGTGTATTTTAGGAAGAGATCTAGATCTGATAAAGTTCTTCTTATTTAGAGTTATTCCACTAGCCTCTGATAACCACTTGTGTGGTCCTAATAAACAGATATTCCTACCTGTTAAAGCTTAGTTAACCTGTCTCCATCAAACAAATATAAGAGTAAACTATGAATGTAATACTACAAGTTATGCGGAATCCTAACTTGCACTGGAATACAAAAAAAGAAGCAAAGAATACTAACCATGAACTATTGGTTTCCAAATACTCTGCTAAGGTTATAGAATAACTACTATGAATTGATAATTCAACTAGGGCCTATGTTCCTTTTATACACCAAGGAAACCCTAATGGGCTTACAAAACGCGTATAATGATAATGCATATCTATTCCTAATATATCTCATGCATATCACTTTAGCAGTACTAACTATATAATACTAACAACACTAACTATTAACTAACAGTACTAACTATACTGACAATACTAACATTTGTACTAGCAGTACTAACTAATATAACTTGCAACTAACTACTCAGTCTATTTCTTTAGTCTTTAGCAACAGTATCAATCTTGAACCAGCAATAGTAAAGTATTGCTGGCAGTAGTAACTCAAAATTCCCAACAAGATACCTGAGTGAAAATGGGATAGAAACTCCATGGATTTTATCACTAAGTTGCCAAGGTCAAGTAGTAGGCATGATACAATTTGGGTAATAGTCGATAAACTGACTAAGTCAACCCATTTTCTAACTATGCGAGGAGATTACAAAATGAGAAGTTGGCAAGGCTTTATATTGATAAGATAGTAGCAAGGCATGGAGTTCCGGTGTCGATCATCTCAGATCGTAATGGAAGATTTACTTCGTAGTTTTGGCAGACATTGTAGAAAACCTTAGGAACGCATTTGGATATGAGTACGGCTTATCATCCTCAAATGGATGGACAAAGTGAGTATACCATTCATACTTTAGAGGATATGCTAAGAGCATGTGTGATTGATTTTGGTAGTAGTTGGGATACTCATTTACCTTTAGCTGAGTTTTCCTAAAACAATAGTTATCACTCGAGTATACGATGTGCTCCATTTGAGGCATTGTATGGAAGGAAGTGTAGGTCACCTATTTTATGGGCAGAAATTGGGGAAAGTCAGTTGATTTGACCAAAATTGGTACAAGAGAACTGATAAAGTAGTATCGATTAAGGAAAGGCTCTAGGCGGCTAAAGATCGTCAAAAGAGCTATGCTAAAAATAGACGTAAACCGTTAGAATTTGAGGTTGGTGATCAAGTGTTATTGGAAGTGTCACCTTGGAAAGGTGTAGTGCGTTTTAGAAAGAAGGGAAAGTTAGCACCGAGGTATGTAGGACCGTTTGAGATTCTTAAAAGAATAGGTCCGGTAGCTTATCGTTTGAGATTGCTTCAAGAGTTGAGTAGTGTACATGACATATTTTATGTATCAAACCTTAAGAAGTGTCTGGCAGGTGCAAATCTGCATGTGCCTTTAGAGGAAATTAAGGTAGACAACACTCTTTGTTTTGTCGAAGAACCTGTAGTGATTATGGACTGTGAAATTAAGAAGATGAAACGTAGTAGAATCCCAATCGTTAAGGTTCGTTGGAATTCTAAGCGTGGACCTGAGTTTACTTAGGAACGATGGGATTTTATAAACGCTAAGTATCCAATTTTTTTTGTTGATCGTGTTGATGAAAGTACTATTTAAATTTCAAGACGAAATTTCCCTAAGGGCGGATACTGTGACAACCGTGATTTAGCGAGGTTAGTTTAACCATTAGAGCTAACTTGGCTAGCTTTATGTGTTTTGATTTATGTACGTTAGTCTATTTGGTGGTTTATGTGATATGACATACGTGTTATTATATGTGATATGACATACGTGTTATTATATGTGATTGTGTTGGTAGGAATGAATGATTTGGTCATTTTATTTCGTATGTGATGGTAATTTTGGTGGTTTATGTGATATGACATATGTGTTACTATATGTGATTATGTTGGTAGGAATGAATGATTTAGTCATTTTATTTCGTATGTGATGGTAATTTTGGAAGTATAGTGATTTTCATAATTTTATCGTTGGTAAAATTTATGAAGTATGTATCATTAATTTCGAGTTGAGATTTATTTGTAAATTGAGGTTTTATATATTATTTATGAAGTAATAAATAAAAATAATTTGAGAAAAATAATATTATGTAGTAAAAATGTTTTT
>BQNB010045953.1:0-43990 GCA_026074375.1 Tanacetum coccineum | reverse complement strand
TAACGAGCTATGAAACGCTAATTTTCTTCAAGACCGAGCTTCTCTTAATTTTCTTCAAGACCGAGCTTCTCTTGTTAGACTGTGACATTATGTTTCTAATAATTTGTGAAGGTAATTTTGGATGAATGGTCATGACTAATGATCTAACTCGGAGTGGTTTGATTCGTTCCTTCCGGCTTAAGGCATCTGCTACGACATTTGCCTTTTCAGGATGGTAGCGAATTTCACAATCGTAATCTACAAGCAATTCTAACCAACGGCGTTGTCTCATGTTCAATTCTTTTTTATTAAGAATATGTTGAAGACTTTTGTAATCAGTTAACACAGTACACTTTGTACCGTATAGGTAGTGTCTCTATAGAGTGAACACAACTACTCCTAATTCGAGATCATGAGTGGTACAGTTTTCTTCATGAGGTTTGAGTTGTCGGGATGCATATGCAATAACTTTCTCTCTTTACATTAACACCGCTCCCAGACCTTGATGGGATGCATCACAGTAAACAACAAAATTGTTGTTTCCTTTTGGTAATGCTAAGATTGGAGCTTCACAAAGCTTCTGTTTTAGTAATTGGAAAGCCGACTCTTGATCTTCGCCCCAGATATACTTCTTGTTTTTATGGGTTAATCCAGTTAAAGAATTTGTAATTTTCGAAAAACCTTCAATGAATCTCTGGTAGTAGCCGGCAAGTCCTAAGAATTGACGTATTTCTGTGGGTGTAGTAGGAGATGCCCAATTCTTAACTGCTTTAATCTTGGTGGGGTCAACATGAAGTCCTTGACTATCAATTAAGTGTCCAAGAAATTGCACGATATGAATCCAGAAATCACACTTATAAAACTTGGCATACAACTTCTCTTTCTTAAGTAATTCTAGGATTATTCTCAGATGATTTGCGTGCTCTTCTTTGTTACGAGAGTAGATAAGAATATCATCGATGAACACTATTACAAATTTATCCAAGTATGGTTTACACACACGATTCATGAGATCCATGAATACAGCAGGTGCGTTAGTTAAACCAAATAGCATCACCTGAAATTCATAATGTCCGTATCTTTTTTCTGAAAGCAGTCTTAGGAATATCTTTATCCTTTAATCTCAGTTGATGATAGCCTGATCTTAAGTTTATTTTCGAGTAGACACTCGAACCTTGAAGTTGGTCAAATAAGTCATCGATCCTGGGTAATGGGTAACGATTCTTTACGGTAAGTTTATTCAACTCCCGGTAATCGATACACATATTGAAAGATAAGAAGAAAGACGGATCTCCTGGATATATACCTTTCGGTTTTTATACAGGATATGAGATTTAGTCTGGTTTTACTTCAGTTACCTCGGATGATCAAAGTTTTATCGTTGATAGGAATGTGGACGACTTTCTCGTCACAGAGAATTTTGGCATGGTACTTGGATAATCAATCCATACCAATGATGACGTCAAAACTACCGAGTTTTATTGGCATAAGATCAATTTCAAAAGGTTGGTTTAACAAAATGACTACTGGGATATCTTCTAGTCTTTTCTCGTCTGACTTCTTTTCCATTACTTGGGCTACGAAAACTTGACAACCTCAGGATATATATCTTTCGGTTTTTATACAGGATATGAGATTTAGTCGGGTTTTACTTTGGTTACTCCGTTGATCACGAGTTCACTGTTGATTAGGATGTGGACGACTTTTCTGTCACAATAATTCTAGCATTGATACTTAGATAAAACAATATCCATACCAATGACGACTGTCGAAACTACCGAGTTTTAATCTGCATAAGATCAATTTTGAAATGTTGGTTTAACAAGGTCACGATTACCCTGAATAACGGTGTTTGTGCTAACTAGGTTTCCGTTAGCCATTTCGATATTGTAAAAGGTATCCTATTGTAATGGGTGAAATATTTAGCATAGAGGCAGGAGATATGGATTCCGAAGCTTTTATCGCTCTAGAATTAATTAATACGCTAGGCTAGATGTTGGTTAGAAGGAACCCATACCTTGACTAGTGTGGGTCTTGTGTGAGCATTCCTCTATCCCTCAGCATGTAGGCTCTTCCCTGGGCATTGTTGTTGGTGGTCTTTCGACACTGATTTGCATAATTCCCTTTCTCTCTACAGGCATGACAAGTAACTGTCACTGGTAGCAGATTACTTCTAGTGGCTGGCCCTTTGTTTCTGCAGTTCTTGGTTAGATGGCCTACCTTGTTGCAAGTATTACACTTGACAGTGCAAGGTCCTATGTGATGCAAAATTGCATTTACAGGGACGGTTTCCAGTATACCCATTGTTTTTATTTGGAGTGACGCCATAAGACCTGAAGGTTTCTTGTCTTTTGTTTTTTTGTGGTTGGTGATTATTGTAACGGTTGTTGGTGTTAGTGTAGTTGTTGTTATTATTGTTGCGGTAGTTGTTGTTGTTGAAAGTTCTTCTGTCGTCAAACTTTTATTTATGATCACTTGATACTTGCACCGGAGTGTGCTTTGTTACCTGATCCATTAGCCTCTGGGCTATGTTAATGGCTTCCTCTAGAGTTTGAGGTTTAGAGGCGGTAACATTCCATTTAATTACTTCGGAGGCAATCCCCCCGATGATAAACTTCCATCTTTTCTTAGAATTTGGCACCCTAGTTGGACAAAGGTTGCCCAATTCCTGGGAATTTCTCACATATGCATTGAGATCATTCCCCTTCACAGTCAGATGGTAAAATTCGTCTTCCATCTTCTGGACTTTAGTTCGGGGATAATACTTCTTTATCAAAAGCTTCTTGAATTCAACCTAGGTAATCTTGTAAAACTTACTTCTATCCCATTAGGTTAGGCAAATGAATTCACTAGGATAGACCTTCTTAGTTAATAGTACCAGTATGCAAACTTCACCTTGCAGTCTTCGGTACAGTTGCTACGGGGGAATATCTAATTCAGTTCGTCTAACCAGCTGATAAAGACAACAGCGCTTTCACACCTTCGAAGTTGATGGTGGCAGCTCATGAATTCTTTGTAGCTACATTTTCTTGCTACAGGAGCTTCTCTTGGTCTGGTGTATTATCAGTATTTGCCATGTTAGGTGGTTGTGGTTCTAGTGCTGAGAAAACTCTATCTCGTAACTAGTTCTTAATGCAGGCCTGAGTCATGGTGGTGCTCAGATGTTTGATGTCCTTTTGGGAGGATTATATCAACATAAGGACAACACGTAATTAGAATGATATACATGTCTTAAAATGCAATGCTTATTTTTAAACTTTAAGCATTTTTTAACAATAGTGATATTGAAATCATAGATACTTATTTGATATGAATTCTAACAAGCATCTAACTTATTAGTTTATTTTCTAGGGGTCACGGTAAGATTCATAATGATGAAGACGGAGATGTAATATAGGACACGGATTGATATATAAAGGGGATCACCATTATATTCTATCTATGAATAACTTGCCTTTGTATGTACATAGTCTAAATTGACAAGTGTTTGTTATTTTTACCACTATCTCGTTGGCTAGGTTCTAACAAAGTATAACTAGTATCTAATCTAGTTGTCGATGGTCTTCCTGGTTGTTCGGTGTTTCATAGATTGCATTCAGAAGACTTTCCTTACCTGCTTGGTGACAAGCCTGGACATCTTCGATGATTTGTTCTAGATTAGCAATCTTGAAGCGAGCCAGAGAAATCTTGCTGTTATTTCCCAATTGCTTTCTTTGGAGTTTAGCAATTTGAGCATGAACCTTTTAGAGTTCAGCTTTCAGATTGTCAAAATCTTATTGTATGATTACCCGACCTTTTCCAAGACCTTCTATTTTGTCTTATATGTGCTCAATGCGGTCGAGAGAGAGTTCATCTAGATGATTCAAAATTTCCTCAATTTACTCCTCGTGATGTTCCAAACTTGTTTTACGAGAGCTTTCTCCTATCTCAAATGCTTGAGATAAGGCACAAGTAGAGGAGGGTGATCGGTCACGGCCTCGTTTTAGTAAGTGCAATAATTTCCTCAAGAAGAAAGAATTCTTGAGGATTAAACACTGGAGATAGCATTGAAGATGGAGGCATAATAGTTGGCGGTGGAATAAGTGATTCTTTAGCATAGTTTGCATGCATGACCTTCATATAGGGGTCATCATGAAAAAGTGAAAGAGTTGGTGATGGTAAACTTTTAGAACTAAACCAATGAGTTATTTAAAGAGCTAAAATAAGTATTGCCCTGGTTGAAGCTGGGACATAGTCAGGGGAAGTCGGGATATAGTTCGGAAAGTTAGAGGAAAAAACATCCTCAATATCGGAAGTAGGGTGATTGGGAGAAGACATCACTCTGTTAACAACCCAGTGGTAAATAACATAAGTTATTTATATAATAGTATAATAGTTATGTACTTCACATACTATTCGGGAGATAAGTGTGGCACGGAGGGACTTCTTGGATAGAAAAAGAATGTGTTGTTAGTTAAGGTTTACACCTTGTTCTTATAACGTGGCTCTTGATTACCAATCTATAACACCCTCATTTTGACATATATAGCAGCGAAAGCTAATCCGGGGTATTATTTCATAGTACAACAGTCATAATCATAGAAAACGAATCGTAAAGAAACATTTTTGGAAAATTTAGTTATCATTCATTATTTCATCAGAGTTTTTACAAATAGAGTCCCATCAATCTTACTGAAACATAAAGTTGAATGATTTTAGTTTAGCCATCTGTCAGTCCCCCCCCCCCCCCCCCATCCACTCGTGCCACCTCCGTTGCCATAAAAGTTGCCTCAGTTACCTGAGATAGCATGCTAAAAAGATCAACATAATGGTTGAGGAAATTCATAGTTTATGTTTATAGTTTGAATACATTTTATTAGTTGGGTTTCGTTGTTTTTCAACCATATGTGTTAATAACTTGCAATGAGTACATTTATTTATAGAATACAATATTATTGCCTAAGCTTATGACACGAGACCTTGAGATAATTCAATAATTAACAAGAAGTTGCCCCAACGGGTGCCTTTGCCAAACACCCGCATAGTGATTCAAATGAAGTGCGTTTGGTTACCAGAAAGTATAGGTACACCAACGGGGAAGTTCAGTCCCAAATAGATCTATTCACAGCATTCGCGCTTACTCTGAAAAGTAATTAACGGTTCATGATAGTGGGGTCTTAATGGCAAAAGTAAGGACTTAGGCAATAATATATCAGGATAGCATACAGTTGGAAAAACACTCGTATTCATGGTTTATAGCATGTATCCCCCTCGCGGGTTTATGAAAACATTAGAAGATTTAAAATGCGAGGCTATGAACTCACCTTAACAGGGAAAATCTGATTGATGGCAAAAGTATATCAAGTGAAAGTAACAGCTACGTCACGCAACCTGGGGTAATATGTCAAGTCTTAGTGTGATGGTTTATGTTTCAAAACTTCATAAAGTTTAACGTATTACTTTGATTTATTAATTTATGGAAAAATTGTAATCACTGTTCGGCTCTTATAATCCGAAGGCACGTAGTATAGTTTGAGAGTGTCAGGGCCACTTTAAATCGTAAACCCACAAACTCGTCAAAACAAATACCCAAATGGAACCCCTCACATGAAATTCCCTAGTAACGTGATACGATAAGATTTTAAGTTTCTTCAAAAGCTAGTCGATGATAAATTACGTTAATTATATAACGTAATTGTTTTATAATGCGTCGATCGTTGATTAATAGCGATAAATGTATCGGGTTTTTTTAAAAATCGAAGTTTATAATATAATAGATCATTTTTAGTAAATTATATAGAAATATTTTATTTTTATATTTTTAAGTTGCAAAAATGGCAATATATACCCTCGATTTATAAACTTTTACAAGTTTAGTCCTTTATATATAAAGTATATATAATTTAAACCTTTAACTTTGAAACTTGGCAAGATAGGTCCTTATAGTTATAACTTTAGAAAAATGACATTTTCAGCCCCTCTAGTTATAAATTTCAGAAAGTTACGATATATACCCCTTGCATGGAAATGATTTACAAATCAAGTCCAAAAAGCCATGCAAGCATAATTTGGTTCCAAATTATATTACAAGTTATAGCTGTATTAGAATAAGAAAAAAATTAAGAAGTTCTAACGTACAAAGTTTGAAAAAGGATTCGTTAGCAAGAAAAGCAAAACGGGTCATTTTTAGGGTTTCGTCAAAAAACCACATATGGGTTTGAGGATTCAAGGCTTCAAACAAGAGTTTATATATGATCTTAAGAGTATTATGAACATTCTAAAACAGATTATGAGCTTATTGAACAAGATTTTGAGCTTACTTGAGCTAAAATGGGTCGAATGAGGGTTTTTGGGTTTGTACGCCTAGAAACGACTTCAAGGGCTTCCTTCTCTTGATTCTTGGCTTCTATTCTGATCTTAGGGACTTCACTTGATCCTCCTTGGTCTGAGTTAGAACTCCATTTGAGTGGTGATGAAGATTTGAGGTGTGATTGAAAGGGTTGCTTGGATTCGGCTTATATAGTGCTCAAAACCTTTGGTGCCCAAGTTTTATGCTTAGAGTAGGGATCAAGGTGCTAGAGTAGTGACTAAGGAAGGTTATAGGGTGAGTATGGAAGGCTAGAAAATTAGCTATGCAAGGTGTGGGGTGTAAGGGGGTTCGCTGCCATAGGGAGGTGACAAGGAGGTTATTTGTTTACTTGGTGCAAGTGTGATTGATGGAGGTGCTTGGTTGCTTGCTTGTGACATGGTGGTGAGGTCATAGAGGTGCTAGGATGCTAGGTTGGTTTAAAATAGGTCAAAAATAAAATAAAAGGGGTGTCGGGTTTGGTTTGGTTTCGACCATTGGATTTAGGGTTTTAATTCGAGTTAGGGTTAGGGTTTAGGATAGTTTAAGGTTTAGGATTAAGGTTTATGATTAAGATTAGGGTTTAGGGTTTAGTTTTAAGGTTTATGGTTTAGTTTTAGGTTTAAAATGAAATTAAGGTTTTAGGGTTTTGTTTAGGGTTTAGGGTTTTAGATTAGGGTTTTAAGATGATTTAAGGTTTAGGTTTAGGGTTTAGAAGTCATGAATTAAGTGCTTGTACCTTGTGTTAAAGTGGTAGTAAGAAACTAAAGTGATTTAGGAGGTAAAATGACCTAGTTTGGTTTTCTTGCATTATTGACTTGTACATTAGGCTTTAGAAAGTTGTAACTTGATTTAGGAGGGAAAAGATATTCAAATGTTGTGCATTGTACACTTGTACACATGCTTGAAGGCTTGCACATTCATTTTATATGTATACATTACATATAATTAGGGTTTTGATATAAACGTTAACGGATAAAGTCTGTTTTGATATAACGTTGTAAATGGTACGTTAAATGGATAATGTACTTGGTAAAAATGATATTAAGATATAGACTTGACATATTAGGATGTTTACATGATATAAACATAGATATAGATGGCATTGGTAGAGGTTGCGTGAGCTCGTTTACTTTAGTTATGTAAACCACATTACATAATGGAATAAAGCGAAAAATTTCCCTGTAAAAAGGTGGTATATATAATAGATGGATATTACAGTGCATCTAATTTAATAGATGGATAATTACATTGATGAAAAATACGGGTTGTTATATGATCCGTTCTAATAGCTATTATAGAACTACCTAGTTGGTTTTGAATTTTCCTACTTAATATTTCTAATTTCTTAAAAGCTTCATTTTTAATCTTTAGAAATCTAGTCCATGTATACCTAGAATAATCATCTACTACAACTAAGGTGTATAGATTACCTCCATAGCTTTTAATTACTGATGGACCAAATAAGTCCATATGTAATAATTCTAAACATCTTTTAGTGGAAAAAATATTTTTAGCTTTATGACTTGCATGAGCTTGCTTTCTAATTTTACAAGCATCAAAAAAATGTTTATCATATTTTAGCTTAGGTAAGTTTCTAACTAATTCTTTAGATGACAACGATTGAATTAAACGCATATTTGCATGACCAAGTCTTCTATGCCATAAGGTAGAATTATCCACTACCGTGGCGAGACATAATTTGTCTTGAGACTTATTTCCTAATTTCATTACGTATAAACCATTTTTCCTAATCCAGTTTCCTATGGTTTTACCATCTTTAATTATTTCACTACCTTCTTCCGTGAATAAGACTTGACACTTATTGTCACAAATTTGACCGACACTAAGTAAGTTAAAAGCAAAGTTATCTACGTGTTAGGAATTAAATTCATTAGACTTAGTACTGCCAAGTCAAAGTGTTAGTACTGCTTAAGTCATAACTGGCAGTATAAACCAGTTAGTACTGCTAGAAGAATATTAGTACTACTAGGTATAAGTTAGTACTGCTAGTACTAAACTTAACACTGCTGAAGGGATATATACTGCTGATAAAGACTGAAGACTGCATGAAGATAAAGACGTGTGAAGAGGTGTAAAGACGTGTTAAAAGATATGTATTAGTTATCTTGTGTATATTCTATATATTTAGAATGATATTCATATAAGCTTAATGTTTTAGAAGATTCATAGTTATCTTGTAAAGGACTCCTTGGTGTATTGATTAAAGATTTTTCAAACTATATATATAATATATATATAATAAAATATATATAATCTAAAAAACTACAATAATCAATGAAACCGAGAAGTAGTATAGAATGTTCCCGGGTCGTTTATCCCCAACGAGGCTGGACTGGAGAATCGATACAGTCGGAAGATTGGAGTTTGAATGAGAGAAATGATTTGAGAGTGTGGAAAGCTAAGTTAAACAATAACAAACAAAAACGATTAAGAAAAACCTAAAAATTATGAAATTAAGCTGAAAAACGAGAGCACGAATCCCGAACAAGGGGTCAAAAACCTAAAATCTTCAAAATTAACCCTACAAAGAAATTTTTACTTCTAAACTACTCTAGGGGACTAATAATGAAGAATGAAAAAGACTAGACTGAAAACGGAGGTCGTTTGACCCAAAAACGAGTCAAGACAAAAACCGTACCCGAGCCCCGTTCTTTAAAAATCAAAAAGTTACAAAAATGACCCTACGAAAATTTTTATATTTTTCCTACGTAAAATATGACTAAAGAAAATTTTCTAAAAAAGAAAAATATTTTTTTGATAATTTTTATATTTTTTATGAATTTTTTAAACTTTTAACTAAATTAAATTATAAAAAATACTAAACTATTTTTAAAAATTCTGAAAAATTTACCTAAAATACTAGACCTAAAATCCTACCTAAGAAAAATAAGAAACCCAAAACTCGGCTTATAAATAAGCCGAAAATAAGCTGGAAACAGCTTATAGCTTTATGGGCTAAACAAGGGTTAAAAGGTTAACCACTTGGGACTCTAACGTAGAAGTCCCAAGGGCACAGCGGTAAGGATGGTTATAAAAAGGGGTGTATTGAGGGTAGAGGCCCGGGTTCGAGTCTTGCTCACCCGGGTTTCCCCTTATCTCCCCTTTTTTTTTTGAAAACTTTTTCAAACAAACTTGTTAAGCTCCTTGAGCTTAACATTTTTCATAACTACAGGTATGTGTGAAAGCTTATAAATAAGCTGAAAAAGAGCTTTTTAAAACAGACAGTAGCTTAATTAAGCTTAAGGGCAAAATTAGCTTTTCCTTTTTGACTCTTTGGACTAATAAGCTGAAATTTGATCAAATGAGCTGAAAGGAATTATCTAACTAACCTAAATAAGCACTTATGAACTAAAACCTAGCAACTAAATAAGCTAAAAAGAAAACTAAACTAGACAGAAAGCTTAAATTAAGCTTAAAAGCAAACTTGGCTTTTTCTTTGGCTGATATCACACAATAAGCAAGAAAAGGGAAGAGTGAACAAGCACAGCTTATCATACCATCATAATGAACTATTAAGAGCAATAATAAGCAAATGGAATAAGCCCAATAAGCCAAAAATTTGCTTAAACCCTCAGCAGTACTAACTTAAGAGTTAGTACTGCTAGAGTAAATTCTAAGCCTAGGACACAATTTGGGCTTAAAAATAAGCAACAAATATGGCTTCCTAAGGTCTGAAACAAAGGGGTCTTATCAAAGAGCTTATTGGCTTTTTAGAAAAGCCAAAAGCTTGGGCTGAGGTTCACTAATAAGCTAGATAAGTGGGCTTGAAGTTGGTGGTCTAGCACCAGGGGAAATGGACTGAAGAAGAGGGGCTTATATTGACAGCTTAAAATAAGCTGTCAAATAAGCTCTAAAGGAAAAATACATGGTAAACAGATAAAAAGTGGCTTGAGAAGAGCTTATATTCAAACTTTCATTTGCTAAAAACAGTTTAAGACTGCTGATTTTTGTTCTTAAAGAGAGCTTTTTCTTAAAAAAAAGGGACACCAAGTTGTTGGCAGTTTTGACTTAGGAAGTCAAATGACTCAAAGCACTTTTAACAACAAAGTTATACACCACAAAGGACACACTTTTGAAACCAAAACTCAAGTGTACAAGAGCTTATCCAAATAAGCTCTTGTATTTCTCAAAAATACAACAGACCTAAAGAGCAACTAAATAAAATATGAAAAACAGTTTTGAACTTAAAAACTTTGGAAAAACAGACTAAAATAAGCTTAATTATGCTAACCAACTTTGGCCAAATGGCCACAACCCATGTCATTCCCTTTTTGACCCATTTTAGACTTAACCCAAACACCCCTTTATATTTTAAAGTCGAATTTTTAAAACTATCAAGACTAATTTAAGCTCAAATTTCTGAAGACAAGTATCAAATATGCAATAATAAGAACTAAGAAGTAAAAAAGCAAAGAGAAATAAGCACTTTTAATAAGCTACTAAGCAAACAATGAAAATAAGCTAAAAAATTAAAAAGGCATACCTGAATTCCTTGCTCAAAACAGGAGTGAAATCACCCTAAATAAGCTCTAATACCTACCCAAGCTTATAAAAGCTTAACTAAGAAAACCCAATGAGCCATCCTTGTTTGCTCATTCATCCACAGCTTATCAAACAGTAACTTTTTTTTTCTTCTTTCAATTTTCCTTAAATTTTTGTATCAAAGTTGAAAACAGATTATATAGAGCTTATATTAAGAGCTTATAAGGTTTTTAAAGAGACATAAGTAACTTAGAACACAAATGTAAAACTAAACTGAATTTTCATTAAGAAGAGAATACAAGTACATTAAGTTAAAAATTTAACTGAACTAAAATTACACACTTTAAAAAAACTAACTCTAACTCCTTGGCCTCAATGGCTTACAAGAGCTTAAATAGCAAATAAGCTAGGGTTTGGGTCTTGGTCTTCACTTCTGTGTGTGCTTCTTTATAGCTTGTTGTGCTAGTTTGTAGACACAAAAACAGCTGTGTGCTTGTTGTGAGAGTATAAACACAAAGTTAATCCTGGCCCTTGGTTATGCTTGGTGCCCACTCATTTTTATCTCAACCTTTGATCGAATTGGTGGGTTTTTGGATTGCCAACTTGGCATACCCATGTGGGGGGTGGGGTTTGTTATGGTGATGGTTTTGGAGTGTTATGGGGAGTCAACGAGGTTGAAAATGACAGGTTTGGGGGGTTATGAAGTTTGGCGGGAAATGTGTGTAGAAGATATACAGTACTTCAAAATCCAGGGGTGAAGTTTGGGGTTTTGTCAAGACTAGTCCCTCATGGTTATATCTCTTCTTGCAATTTTCGTCCTTGGTTAATGAATGTTTGGGGACTTTGACAGAAATAGTCCCCCAACGTTATATTTGAATTGCACCCAAGGTCCTTATGAGTTATAACTTTGGCTAGTTGGCAGACTTGGCCCTTGTGGTTAATACTTTGGGCAATTGGCAGTTTTGGCCCTTGTGAGTATTTTCTTCTTTCTCTTCTTTAAATAAGTTTAGGGATTTGGCAATTTGGGCCCCTAAACTTATTTTTCTTCACTTGTGGCTTCGGGTTTGACTTTGGATTTGTCGGGGTTGACTTTGGTTGACTTTTCCATACTTGGGCTTTGTCTTTTCCACGCTTTTCCATTCCGTGTCCGGTTTTGTCGTTTTGGCTTCGTTTTTCGTCCTTTTCTTAGATATCCGTTCCTGCACAGCACAATTAGCAAAACAAGCATATATTTGGAATTTTAAGTCTGTTTTTGGTTATTTTAGCTCGATTTTAAAGGTAAAAGGTATGTGTAATTAAACACATACCACTGCTCCTTCTAATTCCCATTCCACACCCATTATTTCTCAACCATCATCATCTAAACCTCAAAAAAAAGAAGTCAAAGAGGAAATAGAGGAAAGACAGTGGTCTTACAGAGCCTGTCATTGATGAGGCTCATGTATCTACCCCTTCCTATGATCCACCTCAAAGTGGTGAGGATAGTATGCAACTTTCTCTATCTTAGGGATTAAAGCAATGGTGATCTTGTTAAACCCTAGCTCCTAGAGACTTTACCCACTTACTGCTTAATGGCAATTCATACACTAGTAGTCCACTAACCAAGTCTTTACCAATTAATCGAGAACGTACTCGTTGATCCCAAGGTCACCTGTGGTCCAACTAAGCTCACAATCTAAGGGTAAAGATAGGTCGCTATTTGTGATCCTATTGGTCTAGATATATAAATCACTATATGGAGAGTTATCCGACATCTAGATTACTTGATGTTTTTATCATAGATCTAGTTGAATGATAAAATCCGTTTTGATACAAATTTATGCATTGTTTTAATACAAAGTAAAAATGTTTTGATCATGCATCCTAAGACTCTTGAATGCAAAACAAAATGTATAATTAATATACATTTTCAAACACATTCAATCGTAGCAAAATTAAACCAAGGATACTTAGGGTTATTTCATATATATTTTCTTTTGAGTCGAGACCGCACCTCCACATTGATTTTAATAGGCACCTACTAGGAAAGTTGTTTTCTCATTTATCTGTTGTCGCGGTTCCATCTGTTAAATTGACCAGAAGAACTGAACACCTTGTGCATAAACAATAAAACCCATTTTTTAAACGTCAAACTCAACACTTTCCCACCAAATTCATCCTACAACAGTTCATATGCATTAGATGTTGACTTTACACTGGTACAAAAAGTTGTATTGGTTACTCCAAAAATGTGTGACCATATGCATATAGTCACACACGTTTTTTTTGTGTTTGTCACTAAAGATCGCGCCACCATAGGTGTCCTACGGTGACATTGTTGAGTTCATGGCCTTTTTCATTAAAAAAGAGTGACCAAAACCCTAATATGTGTGACAAATTAGGCACAAGTTTTGTTGGATTAATTAATATTAGTGACCGTAAACACTTTATAGTCACACGAATGATTTTTGAGAGTGACTATTGTTCGTCCTTTGACCACATAAATATATAATATATGTGACATTTGAGATGGTTTATTAAAGTATATGTATATTTTGTGTGACTATTTCCCATCCTGTGGCCACATGAATATATAATAAATGTGACGTTTGTGATGATTTAGTCACACAACGGGTGTTGTTTTTTTGAGCTAGTCACATATAATTTAAAGAAAAGTGACCAAAAGTGTTAATAAGTGTGACCATATGCTTTTTAAAATCAAGTAAATGTGTATTTTATGTGACTATTGTTCATCTAATGGTCACATGAATTTTATAGAAAATATATAAAATAATGAATGGGGGGGGGGAACGATCAGCATATAGAGTTTAAAAGGAGTTAGGAGTGCTAAATTTGTAAAAGTGTAATTATAGGGGGATTAGGAACTGGTACAAAAACTGGTATTGGTTACTCCAAAAATGTGTGACGATATACATATGGTCACACATGTTTTTTTGGGTGTTTGTCACTAAAGGTCGCGCTACTGTAGGTCACATACGGTGACGTTAGGGAGTTTGTGGCTATTTTGATTGAAAAAGAGTGACCAAAACCCGAATATGTGTGGCAAATTAGGCACAAGTTTTGTTGGATTAATCAGTATTAGTGACCGTAAACACTTTATAGTCACACGAATTATTTTTGAGAGTAACTATTGTTCATCCTTTGGCCACATAAATATATAATATATGTGACATTTGAGATGATTTATTTAAGTAATTGTGTATTTTGTGTGACTATTTCCCGTCCTGTGGCCACATGACTATATAATAAATGTGACGTTTGTGATGATTTAGTCACATAACGAGTGTTGTTTTTTTAAGCTAGTCACATATAATTTAAAAAAAAGTGGCCAAAAGTGTTAATAAGTGTGACCATATGTTTTTTAAAATCAAGTAAATATGTATTTTATGTGACTATTGTTCATCCAATGGTCACATAAATTTTATGTTTGTGTGACCTTTTGTAATATTTAGTCACACAAAGCATGGTTTTTTTGGGATTTAGTCACATACAAGTTAATCAAAAGTGGCCAAAAGTGTTAATAAGTGTGATCATATGTTGTTTAAAGTCAAGTGAATGTGTATTTTGTGTGACTATTATTCATCCAATGGTCACATGAATTTTAAGTTTGTGTAGCGTTTTGTAATATTTAGTCACACAAATAATTTTTTTTAATTTAGTCACATACAAGTTAACCAAAAGTGGCCAAAAGTGTTAATAAGTGTGACCATATGTTGTTTAAAGTCAAGTGAATGTGTATTTTGTGTGACTATTGTTCATTCAATGGTCACATGATTTTTAAGTGTGTGTGGTAATTTGTAACATTTAGACACAAAGCATTTTTTTTTTAATTTAGTCACATACAAGTTAACCAAAAGTGGCCAAAAGTGTTAATAAGTGTGACCATATGTTGTTTAAAGTCAAGTGAATGTGTATTTTGTGTGACTATTTGTTTCATTTCAATGGTCACATGATTTTAAGTGTGTGTGGGTCAATTTTGTAAACATTTATTCCACACAAAGCTTGTTTTTTTTTTGTTATATTAGGTCACATACAAGTTAACCAAAAGTGGCCAAAAGTGCCAAAAGTTTAATAAGTGTGACCATATATTGTTTAAAGTTAAGTGAATGTGTATTTTGTGTAACTATTGTTCAGTCCATGGTCATGATGAAAATTTTAGTTGTGTGGCATTTTGTAATATTTAGTCACACATCGAATTAAAATAAAGAGTGACCAATAATGTTGATAAGCGTGACCATAATAAATGAGTGCATCATTTAGTCAGCATATAACAAATCAATACTTTGTGTGTCATAATAAATAATATATATATAATATATTTATATATATATAAATAGTATATATAACAGAAACAAGAAACAAAAAAGCAATTTCAAATTGAATAAACCTCTAATATAAATAACTGAACCAAATATACAATTGTAATGCCGACATAATCAAATTTCTCAACTACCATATTAAATACTTATGACTCTTTCCTTCCCCGTCCTATCTTGCCGGTGCAATGGGTTTCACGAGAGACATAAATTTTGCGCTTCGATTGTAATTTTGGTGCTGAATTGTAATCACTAATATTTTGTATCGTAGTTGGTGGTGTAACCTGCAGTAAACAAAAAACGCTTGTATCAAACATTGAATTAAATATGAAGAATTATATATATGTAGGTTGAAAAAACACATGTATGTACCTCCTCATCAAGAACAACTTGATTCTTTGGCCATGCAAAGAAACCACCTACGCCATCCTTAACTGTTTTTAACCCATTATTTCCTACGTCCGGTATGCATGCTGCATCCACTAACGATGAATCAATTGACACTTTGTAGCCTTCATTTGGGAGTGCTTGGTTATGCAACATTTGTTTTCCCGCAGACTTGTATACGGTACCCAAAGCAACAATATTTGATTTCTTTAAGTGCCACAGTTTGCACTTAGATGCCTAAAAAAAGAATTTTTGCATGTATATATCAGAAATTATTTAAACAAAAGAATAACAAGACACATGTTGAAATACATACTGTTGGTAGTTCTTGTGTTGGAGACACATTTCCTTGCGATTGGGAATCTTGAGACCCGTTTCTTCGTGACTTAGGCGTTTTCTTAGGTCCGACAGTTTTAACAGGTTCCTATATGTATATATAAAACACGGTACATTAGTCATGTATGTAAAATTCAAAAATCAAAACCATTGTTTCCATTACCTTTTCCGAAGTTACAAGCCCATTAGACATCTTTTTAATTCTCGCATCTTTATCACGTACAACAACACTTGACCGAGTTAGCATTAGAAAATGAAATTGTTAACAACATAAAAAATGGCTTGCATCTGAGGGTACTTGCAATTGAGATGACAAATTCAACTGCACCCCTTATGCAGCTGATTGGTGCTAAACTACACCTCTTTTATATATATAATATATAATTAATATAATATATATATATATAGTGAGTATAATCTAAAAACACAATCAATGAAACCGAGAAATAGTATAGAATGTTCCAGGTCGTTTGTCCCAAACGAGGCTGGACTGGAGAATTGATACAGTCGAAAGATTGGAGTTTGAATGAGAGAAATGATTTGAGAGTGTGGAAAGCTAAGTTAAACAATAACGAGCAAAAAAGATTAAGAAAAACCTAAAAATTATGAAATTAAGCTGAAAAACGAGAGCAGGAATCCCGAACAAGGGGTCAAAAACCTAAAATCTTCAAAATTAACCCTACAAAGAAATTTTTACTTCTAAACTACTCTAGGAGACAAATAACGAAGAATGAAAAAGACTAGACTGAAAACGGAGGTCGTTTGACCCAAAAACGAGTCAAGACAAAAACCGTACCCGAGCCCCGTTCTTTAAAAATCAAAAAGTTACAAAAATGACCCTACGAAAATTTTTGCATTTTTCCTACGAAATATATGACTAAAGAAAATTTTCTAAAAAAGAAAAATATTTTTTTGACAATTTTTATATTTTTTATGAATTTTCTAAACTTTTAACTAAATTAAATCATAAAAAATACTAAACTATTTTTAAAAATTCTAAAAAAATTACCTAAAATAGTTTACACTAATACTAACCTACGAAAAATGAGATCCCCAAAATTCGGCTTATGAATAAGCCCGAAATAAGCTGAAACAGCTTATAGCTTAAAGAGGCAAAAAAGGGGTTAAATAACAAACCGCTTGGGACTCTAACGTAGAAGTCCCAAGGGCGCAGCGGTAAAGCTTTGTGTTATAAAAGAGGGGTGTACAGGTGTTGAGCCCGTTTTCGAGTCTGCTCACCTGTGGAGTCACACCCATGTCTCCTCTTTTTTTTTTATGAAAACTTTTTAAACAAACTTGTTAAGCTCATTGAGCTTAACATTTTTCATAACTACGGGTATTTGTGAAAGCTTATAAATAAGCTGAAAAAGAGCTTTTAAAACAGACAGTTTGCTTAAATAAGCTTAAGGCTTAAAATGGCTAAGTCTTTTGAACTTTTTGGGCAAATAAGCTAAAACTTGGATAAATAAGCTAAAAGAATTATCTAACTAACTTAAATAAGCACTAAAGAGCTAAAATCTACAACTAAATAAGCTTAAAAGGGCTTAAACTAGACGGAGTACTTAACTAAGCTTAAAGGCAAAAAGTGGCTTAATCTTTTGAACAGTTAGCACAAATAAGCAAAGAAAATGGGAGAGTGAACAAAGCACGATCTTATACAACCATCACAATGAACTATATAGAGCAATAATGAGCAATGGAATAAGCCAAATAAGCCAAAAATTTTACTTAAACCCTCAGCAGTACTAACTTAAGAGTTAGTACTGCTAGAGTAAATTCTAAGCCTAGGACACAATTTGGGCTTAAAAATAAGCAACTAATATGGCTTCCTAAGGTCTGAAATTGAGGAGGCTTATCAAAGAGCTTATTGGCTTTTTAGAAAAGCCAAAAGCTAAGGCTGAGGCCCCCTAATAAGCTAGGACAGAATGCCTAAAAACGACCCCTTATCAACCATCACTTTTTTGACAGATTTTGAAAATGTAATCTTTAAAAAGCTCAAAATAGCTAAACTTTACCCTAATAAGCGCAAAATAATAAAATGCAAGTAAAATTGACAACTAAATAAGCTGTGAACAGCTTATAAGCTTATTGGCCAAAAACTTAAGGTTTTTGGCCAAATGAGCAGATAAGCTCAAATAAGCTTAAAATAAGCTAAAAGAAAAGTTTAAAACAGCTTAAACCTGACTATAAGCATAACTAAACACAAATAAGCTAAAAATTGAAAGACAAATAAGCAGCAAAACACAAATACAGCAAAATGGGTAAAAAAGGCTAAGAACTGCCGCCCTAAGATAGCTTTCTCAAGCTAAAAAATAAGCTTTAAGATGAGATTTTCAAAGCTTATGGCTTATGCCATTGGAAAAAAGTGGGCCAAAAAAAGCTATTTAGATCAGCCTTTGAAAAGCATTTTGAAAGAAGAATAAGCCCTTAAATAAGCTTGGAAAAAGCTCACTTGTGCTTAATGCTTGCTGTGTAAAACAGCAAACACCAAGTGTGAATGGCTTTTTGAAGCTTAAAAATAAGTGCTTTATTATTTGAATTCCAAAAAGCTCAAAGTTTGAATTTCTAAAAACTGGCTAATAAGCCAAAGAAAATGCTTTTGGTTTGGATTTTGAAAAGCAAATAAGCTGTGAAAAAGCTTATCAAAGTGGCTGCTTGTGCACAGGGCAAAAAACACTTAGCAATTTAGGCTGTTTTGACCCATTTGCACAATTGGGTCAACACAGCTTCAAAGCAAATAGTCAAATGCAATTAAAACACTCAAAATGATATGCATAGAAGGCACAAAAATGGCTATAGCCCAAGCTTATGCAATAAGCACTAGCCCCGTCCAAAAATTGAGATTTTGAACAGTGGAGTTAAGTAAGCTTGCAAAAATGATTTTAAAACTAAAACGCGAAATTAAGCTATTCCTAGTAGTGAAATGCTTAACAAAGCGTGGGCCAAGTACCCATTTGGATTATTAGTACTTTTGAGACCCACTTTGGGGTCTAACAAACACGCCCTTAAAAATAGTTAAAAGGCTGTATTAAGCTTATTAAGGTAAATTAAACCATAGGATTTCAAAGACCGTAAGATAAACATGCATAAAAGACATAAATAAGCAAAAATTAACAATAAATAAGCACTGAAATAAGCTAGAATTCAAAATGACAGTTAACAAGCTATTATTGATTGAAAATTGTAAAAACTTGCACAATGAAATTTAAACTTATAACACCTATATTTTAAGCACTAAACATCAATAATAAGCATAAATAAGCATACCCAAAAGAAAAATAAGCACCAATAAGCTGTAAATAAGCAAATGCTAAAAATGAGCTAAAAATGGAAATTGAGAACTTACCAAGCCCTTTGCTCTAAACAAGGGCAAATAAGCTATTGAAAGCTCAATCTACAAGCTCCAGCTTATTAGAAATAAGCTGGTATAGTCCATAAGCCCATCCAAATTCGGCTTATCATCCAAATTAACAAGCTGTGGTAATTTGAGTGGAATTTCAAGTTTACGTCCAAATTTTACTTAGCTTTTTAACTTGTTAAGTGAACATAGCTTATTAATAAGCTGTTTTAAGAGCTTTTTAACACATTTAAGGGTAATTAAGCAACTTGACAATGAAAACTTAAGAACGGGCTTTTAAACTTAAAAACGTCAATACTTTATTAACTTGAAAGAAAAGTGCAATAAGCATACAATAAGATGTAAATAAGCTGAAATTAACTTAATTGAAAGAAAAACTTGCTAAAAATTAACTACTTATTAACTAGATATTCACTAGATACTAACTTCGGCTCACATAGCCTCTTTTTATACTAATTCCTAAGTCCTAAGCTCTTGCAAAGTGTGTTTCTTCTGTGAGAGACTTCAAAACACTCTTTTTAGCCATTGATGAGCTTTTGTGCTTCTTTGAGTTAATCCCAACCATTGATTCGGTTAAAGAACATGGAGAATGGTGAGATTGCCAACATGGCAATGCTTTAGGGCTGGTGGGAATGATAGTGGAGGAGGGGGGAAAGGTTTATCCATTGTGGAATTGAAAGTTTACAGGGTAAAGAAAGGGAAGAAAACCCCGTGACTTTGTCCTTTGAAAAGGGCGGGAAAAAATTATTTTGTGTGCCTGATGTTTGATACCTAACAAGACACAACTTTGGTAAGTAGTCACTTTTTGGCCCCTCCACTTCTTATCCTTATTAACAAAACAAAGCCTTTGTTAAATACTTTGCTATTTTGAAAGAAACAGTCCCTTAAAGTTTTAACACTTTTTAAAATCAATCCTCTTGATATATAACTTTGGAGATTTGTCAATTTTAGTCCCTCAAAGTTATATTTTGCATTTTTCATCCTTCAAGTCTTCTTTTGTTGACTTGAATTTGTCGGGGTTGACTTTTCTGTTGACTTTGGCTATCACCGGCTTTGAGTTGGCTTTGTCTTTCACTCTTTTCCATCTCGTGCTCGGTTTTGTCGTTTTTGGCTTTGTTTTTCGTCCTTTTGCGAATATCCGTTTCCTGCACAACACAAATGCAAAACAAACATATATTTGGCAAGTTCTGTCTGTTTTTGGTCTTTTAAGTCCGTTTTTAATGGATAAAGGTATGTGTAATTTAGCACATACCAAAATCCCCCATACTAAGGTATTGCCGTGTCCTCACGCAATGTTATGAAGTAAACATTTACGAAAACTAAGAATCTCAATCCCCCTCGACCTATAACCTCGAAAAGTAGCTAAGTGTTCGTCAAGAGAAATAAAGAATCAATAGCTTCGACAAGTCCCGTTTTCACCATTTTTTTTATCTATACACTAACTATCCCTAATATTTTTGGATTTTCCTTTTTCTTCTCTCGACTACCTGTTTGACTTCCTTTATTATATCAACATTGGGATCATAGAATGAGAAGCGTCCATAGAAAGATCTACGGATGTCCGAATGGATAAATTCATCGTCCCCGATTTTTCACTAGTTCCAAACAAAGCAATTAAACAAAGATCACTGTCAATAAAAGTTCAGTGCAATGCACTCATACTTATGACTTGTGAACTTTTAACTCCCAACATGGATATATGATTTAAATGTGTGTACTCATTTCAACTTAACCATAGATCAACTTATTTCCATAGTCGTAATTCAAAATGAATCATGACTCAAAGCAACAACTTATTAGGTCCTTGTACTTGATTTTAAAGAACGAAATTTTAACTGTAGAACTTTTTGCAATATCTTCATCATTATAATCATAAGTTCTTAAAGCTAGGAATGCGTTGCTTAGTTTGAACACCTACCTAGGCCTCGCTCCCTAGTAGGATATCACAACCAACGACCGATGTTCTTAGTTTGAAAACCCACCCCGTTGCTAGCGTAGTGGGAAATCACATCAACACCTTCTTCCTAAAATGGCTAAGGATAGGTGTCTTAGTTTGAACCCTCACCTAGACCTCGCTTCCTGGTGAGATATCACAACACACCAAATCCCTAGAAGTAAAGATGTCTTAGTTTGAACCCCCACCTCGTGGTTAGCGGAGTGGGATATCACGACACATCTTTTACTTGTTCCATATAATCAAATGTATGCTTTATTGGCATAATTTCAATATTCATGCATTTTTGCATTCATATTTCATTCATGCTTCTTTGGCATTTTAACTTTCGAATTACTAAGAACAGAAAAATCTCGCTTTAAAGAATCAAGTACAAATTTGAAGCTTTATCTAAAAACATCGAGTTGACTTAAGTTGAATTGAAATGAGTACGTTTTGATTAGGTGGATTATGAAGCTAAGGTGATAAAAAGCCACCATGTTACTCATATAGTTTTAAGAAGAATCTGCTTCATCACATAAACTTATATTTAACTCTATCACTTCTTGTTCTTCACCTTATTAAAATTCGAAGCAATAGAATTCGTGAAAGCTTAGCCTACAAGCGGTAAGTTGAGGAACTAGCTAGGGCTCAACACGCCCGATCGAGTCAAAAATTATTCTCATTCTACCCATTAGGAAAGTCAAAATTGTGACAAAACACTTATTTTTTATTTTTTATTTTATTTTATTTTATTTTTATTTTTATTTTTGCAAAAAATTTGGTGGTAAAACTGGGATTGCGTGATAACAACGACTGCAGGAAAACATCAAATCGAAGATTCCCCCCCCCCATACTAGAACTAACATCATCCTCGATTTTTATAAAAATGGGTGCCTACGAAAACAAAGGCCGTTTAATGAAATGAGTGCCAAAAGAAAAAACGTTAGTCGCTTAGATTTTGGATACTGGATTCCCAAAAATGAAGCTGAGATGGTGAAACTCATGTGTGAATACAGGCGAGAACGAGAGACTATCACAATCCAGGAAATCTTGAACATACTACAGAAAACAACACAAAACATAAGACAAAACACGGTAATGGAAAATGTGACCTACCACACGACACACAAACACGTATATTACTACATACTACTACTGATACTGATAAGCATGGGGTACCTCCCACGAAGCGCTTGTTTAAGGTCGCTATGCTTGACCCGTCCCCCCAATTTATTGGTCCGTGGGGAACGTCTGGAGATCTGGGACAACCTCGGTTGGTATGTCCCCTCCAAAGTAGTGTTTCAAACGATGACCATTCACTTTGAAATTTGGCCTGGAGTTTTGGGATAACTCGATAGTGCCATATGAAAAAACTTGGGTTACAGTAAATGGTCCACTCCAGCGGGTCTTAAGCTTGCCCGAGAAAATCTTCAATCTATAGTTAAAGAGGAGGACTCGATCACCGACGTTGAAAACGCGAAGCTTTTTGAATCTTGGATCATGGATTCTCTTGTTTACTCTTGTAAATCAAAGAATATATCATAGAGGCCTGATCGCAAAGTTCAATAAGTTCGTTGAGCTAGAACTTTCCTATGATCACCCGCGGTTTTGATATCAAAGTTTGTATGCTTAAGGGCCCAGTAAGCTTTGTGCTCCAACTCAATCGGTAGATGACATGCCTTTCCAATAGACAAGCTAGTCGGAGTGCACCTGAGGGAGTTTGTAAGCTGTACCGAAGGCCCAAAGTGCGTCATCTAAATTTATTTCCGACCTAGAGCAACGATTTTCGCCCACTCCCCCTTTTTACAAAACTTTCAAACTACGATTTATACCTCAACTTGTCCACTGTTTGTGGATGATACGCGTGGAGAGGACGATGAGTGACTGAGCCGATTTAAGCATGACCTTTGAAACTGGTCATTTCAAAAATGGGTCCGCTATCACTTATGATTGCAACCGAGGGGCGCCAAATCTGAGAAAAGAGTTTTTATAAATTTGCAAACGACTACGGCAATCAATGGTGGGGAGCGCTTTTGCTTCAACCCATTTTGATAAGTAATCGACTGCCATGAGTATATATTTGTTCCCTCTTGAAGACGGGAATGGCCCTATAAATTCAATGCCCCAAAAGTCAAAGATTTCGCAAACTTAGATGGAGTTTTGTGGCATCTCATCACGTTGCGAAATTTTGCCTTGACGTTGACAAATGTCACATCGGGTGACAAAGTCATGGGCATCCTTGTAGATCGTGGGCCAATAAAATCCTAAATCGAAGACCTTTTTAGCGGTGTAATTGGCACCGTAGTGTCCCCCAGTGGGTCCACTGTGGCAAGCTTTAAGAATGTCAAAAGCTTCTTGCCCCGAAACACAACGCCTAATTACTTGGTCAGCACAGATCTTGAATAGAAAGGGGTCGTCCCAGAAATAATGTTTGACATCTTTGAAAAACTTGTTTTTCTGTTGGGTCGACATTCCCTTGACAATGAAATTCCCCGCATGGTAGTTTGCAAAGTCGGCAAACCATGGGGTACTATCATCACGAAGAGCAACCGATCCAAGAGTTTCGAGTGGAAATGTTTCCGTGATTTCCTTGTTCTCGAACTCATTTTGGTGAGGGTTCTCAAGTCTGGAGAGATGGTCGGCGGCAAGATTTTCTGCTCCTTTTTTATCTCGTATTTCAATATCGAATTCTTAGAGCAAAAGGATCCACCGCATCAGTCTTGCCTTAGCATCCTTTTTAGCAAAGAGATACTTAATAGCAGAATGATCAGTATACACTATGCTCTTGGACAAAACGAGATATGACCGGAATTTCTCAAAAGCGTACACTACGGCAAGT
This sequence comes from Tanacetum coccineum, assembly GCA_026074375.1. NCBI lineage: Eukaryota > Viridiplantae > Streptophyta > Magnoliopsida > Asterales > Asteraceae > Tanacetum > Tanacetum coccineum. The sequence continues at coordinate 20,008 of BQNB010045953.1, read as the reverse complement.
AATTCTTTTTCGGTCGTAGTGTAGTGTAGTGTTTTGAGCTTCGGACTTTGTCTTGCTGCATAGTAGTGAAGTGGTTTGGAAAATGCTTGTTCTTATCGTTTGCCCTAGACTGCCCCAATTGCAAAGTCGCTTGCATTGACACATTAGTTCAAAGGGCAAGTCCCAGTCGGGAGCAATCAAAATTGGAGCCTCGGTCAATTTTCTTTTAAGTGTATTAAAGGATTCGATACACTCTTTTGAGAAGAAAAATGGAGTCTCTTTTTCAAGCAAGTGGGTCATTGGACGGGCAATTTTTGAAAAGTCCTGTATGAAACGTCGGTAAAAACCGGCATGCCCAAGAAAACTACGGACACCTTTCACAGTAGTCGGGTGAGGGAGCTTGGCTATAACTTCAACTTTAGCACGATCGACCTCAATTCCCGACTTAGAAATTTTGTGTCCAAGAACAATGCCTTCTTTAACCATAAAATGGCTTTTCTCCTAATAGTAGGAGACAAATTGGTGTCTTTTCATCACAAATACACCGTTTTTAACATTTTTTCCAAATGGGATAGGCATGTAGAGAAAGAATCTCTGAAGACCGAGAAGTCATCCATGAATACTTCCATTGTTTTTTCGATCATGTCATGGAAGATTGCCATCATACATCGTTGGAACGTGCCGGGTGCGTTGCATAGCCCAAAAGGCATGCGGCGATAGGCAAACGTTCCGTATGGGCATGTGAATGTTGTCTTCTCTTGATCCTTCGGGTCAATGGGAATCTGAAAATAACTTGAAAATCCATCGAGGAAACAATAGTATTGGTTTCCCGCGAGTCTTTCGAGCATTTGATCCATGAAGGGCAATGTAAAATGGTCTTTTCGGGTGGACTAATTCAACTTTCTCTAGTCAATGCACACTCTCCACCCTGTGACCAATCGAGTTGGTATCAAATCATTATCATCATTCTTGACGACAGTTATGCCACCCTTCTTTGGTACACAGTGTATTGGGCTTACCCATGGACTGTCAGAGATCGGAATTAATTATCCGGCTCAAGGAGTTTTTCAACCTCTTTTTTTGATGACGTCATGGATCATTGGGTTTACCACCCTCTTTGACTCTGAACTGTTGTTCATAAGCCCCTTCCTAAGGATTTTGTGAGTAACAAAAACTCTAGATCAACACCCTATGATATCGGAGCGTTTTCCACGCGATGGCTCGTTTAGGGACTTTAAGAACCTTGATTAAGACGGCCTTTTCCTCATCTTTTAAATCTTTCGCAATTATGACTGGCAACTATGTCCGTCGTCATTTTCCAAAAATGTGCTATTCTAAATGAGTGGCAAGTCCTTGATTTTCAACCTCTGAGGTCTCATCAAATGATGATTTAGCTTCAACAACTTTAAGTTCTTCCCGGATTCCGGGTGAATAATCTTTATGATTTCGAAAAGGGGCAACGTTCAACTATTGAGAGATGTATCTAAATAAGAATGTCACCTCCACGGATCATAGTCATGTAGCAACAATTTCCCCGTGAAATTGTGCTCATCATCGACAACTATAACAGCATTTGTGGCTTTCATCAATAAGGAGACAAACCACTATCTCCGGAAAGGATTTAGTGTTGGATGAATTTGAAACAATTGGCTCGATCTGGAAAGGATTACCGTATGTCAACTGAATCAGAAAAACCTAGAACTTCTTGCGAGTATTTCTTTACATGCCATTACAATGACGTCGATTCGTTCGTCGTCATAAGATTGTAATTCGCCGTGTATCTCAAGTTTGGTCCAGATTGAAGGTGATGCCTCTTTGCCAAACACGAAGGTTAATTCACCTTCGTAAGCATCTATTAATATCCACGACTGGTCTTAAGAAACTTCTCCCCGAGAATTAAGGTACTACGGGGTCTGGCTCAAAATCAACGACCACAAAAATTGCCAGAACTAGAACTTTTCCACCATTTAAACGGACGTCTTTAAGCAATACCGATTGGTTCATGAAAAGAACGGTCTGCTAGATCTAACGTCATGTCAATCGGGTTAGTTTCAGGAAGAGAGAGAAATCTTTTCAAATGGAATATGGCACTAAGATATAATGCTCGCAAGCCGAGATCAGCCAAGGCGTTGCAAGTTATTAAATCCCCAGAACAATCACATGGAATGAGAAATCGGACAGGGTTCTCCAATTTTTAGGTAACATTGTTTAGATGACTGCTGAGGCAATTCTCGTCCAAAGGAGTTCTAGCTAGCCATTTTCACTCAAACTTCTCTTTGATTTCCGAGTAAGTTTTAGAGTCTAGGCAAATTTATCGGCATTAAAGGTCAAAGCATATCCGTAAAGCTTATATTCGATACTCAAATACTCTAAAGAATTTCGTAGATATTCTCAATATTTCGTTACTTTTCCATGGCGCCTTTCATCATTTTCATCATGAGAGGAAATGGAATTGATGTTTCCGTATGGTTAGGCAATGGAGCACTGAACGAGCAAACAACAACTGGTCGTAAAGTTGGATTTTGGAGATTGTACATGAATACCCGGAAGGTTTTTTTTTTGGAAACTCTTCGTGCTATCGTTATAGTAGGAAGCATTGTGTCCCTTTGTAACCCTCGTATCGACGATTCATCACTTTTGGAGGAGAAGATGAAGTAGAAGGAATCGCGGGTCCTTGATATGCAACACCACTTCGGGTAGTGATACCTTTCAAATCTTCCTTCGGGTTGGTAATGGTGTTACCTGGGAGAGTTCCCGAACCTGTAAGTTAAGAGGCGGGTTGTTCATTTGGAAAAAGTTACTTAGCATACTTTCAAAGCCTTTTGATTTGAAGTAGCAAGATGTTCAATTGAGCTTGCAGGATTGCCCCCTGTTTTGTGCACATGGTCCTCATAAGCGCGCAATCATAGCCTTTACGTAGCTATCAAAACGGTCTTAGAACAACTTATTGTCCTGAGGAGCGGGAGCTTGGTAAACAGGAGCTTGATAAGCTGGGGGTTGATTAACCTGGGGTTGATAAATTGGTCCTTGACTGAAATTATTACCCCGATTTTGGTTAAAATTGTTCCCCTGATTTTGGTTGAAATTGATCCCCCGATTTTGGTTGTTTTGATGGTTTTGCATATTGAAAAAAACGGGAGGTGAACTGGTTGCAACCATTGGAGGTCGGGCATCTGGTACATAACTTCCTTGATTGAAATTAGCGCACGGCTTGAAACGTAATCTTGAATGATGTCCATGATCAAACGTTGCCCATCAGTGCGAGACAACTTTGATAGAAAGAGCTCCACCTCAAGTCACTACAACTATCCTCGATTGCTTTTTACGGACGTGGGATTTTGGTGATCGGTGAGCTTGATACTTGATTTTTTTCCTTATCAAGGATCAGTGCCTTGCCCATATCTTTGAGTTCAAGAGACTATCGGGAGAGATTCCGGAGGTAGGAATTGCTTGTACTCAACTTAGCAACAAAACGCGGTTTGCATTCGTGAATTACGAACTTTGGATTTGCTCTCTTGATATTTATTAGACTTCTCTGTGGGCATTTTTAACCAACAAGTTACCACCTAACTGCGCGAATTCAATGAACTGAATACATTTGAGTTCATGGCATTATAGAATGTATCGAGTTTGATTCAATTCCCGAAACCCATGTATGCTGGCATGCCTAAGGATAAGATCATTGAAACGGTCGCCCCATCCTCATAAATGATTCGACAAATCATTGCTGGATCTCGTGATTTCATTTCTAAGATTTGTCGTATTAGAAGGAGAAAAGAATTTGTTAATGAATTCGAGAAAAACACCAAGTAATCAAAAGATCATCCCATGATAAGAATCGATCGAGGGGTTTTCTTTGTCAAGCCAAATCCGGGGCAGCTTCCATCCTCGATGGAAAAAAAAAAAATAAAAGGGAAAAGCATACGCTTTACCGACGACTCGCGGGACGTTCGAGAACAATATTCTATAGAAAATTGATCTTTTGAAATACCATGGATGTGAGCCTGTTGGTCTTCTTTATTATCATGTCAAAAAAATAGCTTGTTTTGAACAAGAATAAGTATACCAAGCTTTGATTCTCAAAGTTGTTCGCGTTGACTTCGGGAACAACGATCGCATCCTCGTAACCCTCGGTGGGTGCTTCGAGCAATTGAGTCATAGTATGATTATCGTCCATCGTAACTAATGGAGGAATTTGGTATTCTCAAGATTGGATGATTCAACAGAAGTTTGTCGGACTTGTGGTTGTCGACGTCTACGGGCTTGAGAACGAGTGCGCATGCACAAAAATAGAAATTTAAATAAAAAGAAAATTTTACACTAATTTTTTTTATGTTTAATTCAATGATTTATTCACAATTGATTTTAACGGACAATGAGATAAGACAACTTCAACCAAATAATCTACTTACTTCAATCACGAATCTCTCAAAAAGATAAACGCACAGGTGAGCGGAGGAGTAGGAATAGCGCGAAGCTTATTTCTCCTTTCGGGTCTAATTCCTCGAACAACCTCCTTGTACCCACGTTTATAGTTTGTTTAATTTTTTCAAGGTGACCGTACGTCGTAAAGAGACACAAATGGGCAAGTTTTTAAATCTTTTGTTTCGAAGCTGGGAACCAACAAGTATCACCGTAGTTATTATGTAAGAAACCACGATTGAGAATAATTATAATTTGGTATTGTTTTACCAATTTGTGGAATTTTATTGATAATTAAAGACAATGTTTTTTAAACTATTTGGTTTTTTATTAAATGATAAATATACAAAAAGAAAAAGGAAAATATTTTTGAAGACTTTTTTTATTGAAAATATCACAGATTCAAAACACCAAATGCCAAACGAACGATAAACGTTTAAACAGCCCTCACCCGCAAAACGCGGCGCCAAAAATTGAATTGGTGCAAAACTACACCCCTTTTAAATATAATATAATATAATTAATAATATATATATAAAATATATAGTCGAGTATAATCTAAAAACTCAATCAATGAAACCGAGAAATAGATATAAATGTTCCCCGGTCGTTATGTCCCCAACGAGGCTGGGATTGGAGAATCAATACAGTCGAAAGATTGGTGAGTTTGAATGAGAGAAAATGATTTGAGAGTGTGGAAAGCTAAGTAAACATAACTAGCAAAAACGAATAAGAAAAACCTAAAAAAATTAAGAACTTAACCTTAAAAACGAGAGCTGATCCCGAACAAATAATGGGTCAAAAACCAAAAGATCTTCAGAATTAACCTACAAGAAATTTTTTACTTCAAAACAACTCTATCGGAGACAAATAACGAAGAAAGAAAAAACTAGAACTCGAAAACGGAGGTCGTTTGACCCAAAAACAGCAAGACAAAAACCGTCCCGAGCCCCGTTTCTTTAACAAATTCAAAAAAGTTACAAAAATGACGCATAGCGAAAATATATTGTATATTTCCTACGAAATATCTGACTAAAGGAAAAATTTTTTCCTAAAAAAAGAAAAATATTTTTTTGAACAATTTTTTATATTTTTTATGAATTTCTAAAAAACTTATAACTAAATTAAATCATAAAAAATACTAAACTATTTTTTAAAAATTCTAAAAAAATTACCTAAAAAAGTTACACTAATACTAACCACGAAAAAAGAGATCCCCAAAATTCGGGCCTATGAAATAGAGCCCAAATAATCTAAACACTTATAGCTTAAAGAGGCAAAAAAGGGGTTTAAATAACAAAACCGCTAAAGGTTACTCTAACGTAGAAGTCCCTAGGGCGCATCGATAAAGCTATTGTGTTATAAAAGGGGGTGTACGAGGGTTTGAGGCCCGGTTCGAGTCTGCCTCACCCGGTCACCCCTTGTCTCCTCTTTTTTTTTATGAAAACTTTTTAAACAAACTTGTTAAGCTCATTGAGCTTAACATTTTTCATAACTACGGGTATTTGTGAAAGCTTATAAATAAGCTAAAAAAGAGCTTTTAAAATAGACAGTTTGCTTAAATAAGCTTAAGGCTTAAAATGGCTAAGTCTTTTGAACTTTTTGGGCAAATAAGCTAAAACTTGGATAAATAAGCTAAAAGAATTATCTAACTAACTTAAATAAGCACTAAAGAGCTAAAATCTACAACTAAATAAGCTTAAAAGGGCTTAAACTAGACGGAGTACTTAACTAAGCTTAAAGGCAAAAAGTGGCTTAATCTTTTGAACTGTTAGCACAAATAAGCAAAGAAAATGGGAGAGTGAACAAGCACAGCTTATCATACCATCACAATGAACTATATAGAGCAATAATGAGCAATGGAATAAGCCAAATAAGCCAAAAATTTTACTTAAACCCTCAGCAGTACTAACTTAAGAGTTAGTACTGCTAGAGTAAATTCTAAGCCTAGGACACAATTTGGGCTTAAAAATAAGCAACTAATATGGCTTCCTAAGGTCTGAAATTGAGGAGGCTTATCAAAGAGCTTATTGGCTTTTTAGAAAAGCCAAAAGCTAGGGCTGAGGCCCCCTAATAAGCTAGGATAGAATGCCTAAAACGACCCCTTAGCACCAGGGCACTTTTTTGACAGATTTGAAAATTAAGCTTTAAAAAGCTCAAAATAAGCTAAAACTTACCCTAATAAGCACAAATAAGTAAAATGCAAGCAAAATTGACAACTAAATAAGCTGTGAACAGCTTATAAGCTTATTGGCTGAAAACTTAAGGTTTTTGGCCAAATGAGCAGTTAAGCTTAAATAAGCTTAAAATAAGCTAAGAAAAGTTAAAACAGGCTTAAACATGACTAATAAGTTTAACTAAACACAAAATAACAAAATTAAAAAGACAAATAATCTGAAAGACAACAAATAGCAAAATGGGTAAAAAGCGTAAAATTGCAAGAGCCTAGAGGATAGCCTTCTCAACTTAAAAAAAAGCTTGTAGATTAGATTTATTCAAAGATTATGGTTTATGCCATTGGAAAGAGTGGCCAAAAGCTATTTAGATCAGCCTTTGAAAAGCATTTTGAAAGAAGAATAAGCCCTTAAATAAGCTTGGAAAAAGCTCACTTGTGCTTAATGCTTGCTGTGTAAAACAGCAAACACCAAGTGTGAATGGCTTTTTAAAGCTTAAAAATAAGTGCTTATTTGAATTCCAAAAAGCTCAAAGTTTGAATTTCTAAAAACTAGGCTTAATAAGCTTTAAGAAAATGCTTTTTTTTGATTTGGAATTTGAAAAGCACCATAAGTCTTGAAAAAGCATATTCAAAGTGGCTGCTTGTGCACCAGGGCAAACAAACACTTAGCAATTTAGCTTTGTTTGTGACCCATTTGCCACAATTGGGTCAGCACAGCTTCAAAGCAAATAATCAAGTGTTTTAAAACACTCAAAATGAGTATGCAAGAAGGCACAAAATGGCTTTTAGCCCAAGCTTATGCAATAAGCACTAGCCACTGTCCAAAAATTGAGATTTTGGACAGTGAGCTAAGTAAGCTTGCAAAAATGATTTTTAAAACTAAAAAGCTGGAAATTAAGCTTATTCTAATAGTGAAATGGCTTAACAAATGTTGGCCAAGAAAACCCATTAGGATTATTAAGTACTTTTGACCCACTTTGGGTCTTAAACCAAACACCCCCTTAAAAATAGCTTAAAGGCTGTTTAAGCTTATTAAGGGTGAATTAAACCATGGGATTCAAAGACAGTAAGCTAAACATGCATAAAAGACATAAATAAGCAAAAATTAACAATAAATAAGCACTGAAATAAGCTAGAATTCAAAATGACAGTTAACAAGCTATTATTGACTGAAAATTGTAAAAACTTGCACAATGAAATTTAAACTTATAACACCTATATTTTAAGCACTAAACATCAATAATAAGCATAAATAAGCATACCCAAAAGAAAAATAAGCACCAATAAGCTGTAAATAAGCAAATGCTAAAAATGAGCTAAAAATGGAAATTGAGAACTTACCAAGCCCTTTGCTCTAAACAAGGGCAAATAAGCTATTGAAAGCTCAATCTACAAGCTCCAGCTTATTAGAAATAAGCTGGTATAGTCCATAAGCCCATCCAAATTCGGCTTATCATCCAAATTAACAAGCTGTGGTAATTTGAGTGGAATTTCAAGTTCAAGTCCAAATTTTACTTAGCTTTTTAACTTGTTAAGTGAACATAGCTTATTAATAAGCTGTTTTAAGAGCTTTTTAACACATTTAAGGGTAATTAAGCAACTTGACAATGAAAACTTAAAAACGGGCTTTTAACTTAAAAACTTCAATACTTTATTAACTTGAAAGAAAAGTGCAATAAGCATACAATAAGATGTAAATAAGCTGAAATTGACTTAATTGAAAGAAAAACTTGCTAAAAATTAACTACTTATTAACTAGATATTAACTAGATACTAACTTCGGCTCACATAGCCTCTTTTTATACTAATTCCTAAGTCCTAAGCTCTTGCAAAGTGTGTTTCTTCTGTGAGAGACTTCAAAACAGTCTTTTTAGCCATTGATGAGCTTTTGTGCTTCTTTGAGTTAATCCCAACCATTGATTCGGTTAAAGAACATGGAGAATGGTGAGATTGCCAACATGGCAATGCTTTAGGGCTGGTGGGAATGATAGTGGAGGAGGGGGGAAAGGTTTATCCATGGTGGAATTGAAAGTTTACAGGGTAAAGAAAGGGAAGAAAACCCGTGACTTTGTCCTTTGAAAAGGGCGGGAAAATTAGTTTGTGGCTGTTGGTTTGATACCAACAGACACAACTTTGGTAAGTTGTCACTTTTGGCCCCTCCACTTCTTTTATCATTTTTACAAAACAAGCCTTTGTTAAATACTTTGCTGTTTTGACAGAAACAGTCCCTTAAAGTTTTAACACTTTTTAAAATCAATCCTCTTGATATATAACTTTGGGGATTTGGCAATTTTGGTCCCTCAAAGTTATATTTTGCATTTTTCATCCTTCAAGTCTTCTTTTGTTGACTTGAATTTGTCGGGGTTGACTTTTCTGTTGACTTTGGCTATCACCGGCTTTGAGTTGGCTTTGTCTTTCACTCTTTTCCATCTCGTGCTCGGTTTTGTTGTTTTTGGCTTTGTTTTTTGTCCTTTTGCGAATATCCGTTTCCTGCACAACACAAATGCAAAACAAACATATATTTGGCAAGTTCTGTCTGTTTTTGGTCATTTAAGTCCGTTTTTAATGGATAAAGGTATGTGTAATTTAGCACATACCAGCAGCCAACTGATTCATCAGTTGACTAAGCATTCCCTTTGTTTCTGTCATCTCATTGGACAATTTATTGACCAATACATCTTTTTGTGTCATCTCGGTGGACAATTTCTTGACCAATTCATCTTTTTGTTGACGCTCGCATCTCTCATTATCAAGTTGAGTTTGAAGTAACTCAATTCTTTCATCAGTTGCTTGTCTGCTTCGAGGAAGATGGAAATACCTCTTGTATGTAACTCCACTTCCCACTCCTCTTGCATAACCTCCCTTTTCCTTACCAAACACAACTGTCATGCCATCAGTTGCCATCATTAAGATTCAAGGTTCCTTCATTGATCTTGTCATCAGCTTCTTTCTGCATAAAAATATGGGAAATAGGTTATTAAACGTAAATAAGCATAATAATAGAATTTGCAGTCAAACTTACAAGTTTATCTCCCACTGATCTAATCTCATCATTTGTAAATTCTCTGTCTTTGTTTACCCTTCCTTTCAACCACATTAGACCACGCGGGGGTTTTTCATCTGCTTCAATTTCTTTATTTTTGATCTAATAAACATCAAATGCATACACATGTAAAGTTAAACCAAGATAAACAAAAATATGAGGGTATTAAATGCAAATGTGCAAACTGTGCAATGTAAAGAGATTTATTTCTCAAACTCATCTCTCAATTTGTAAAACAAACATTATGTAATCTTACCATTTTCTCTTTCACAAAAACATATCCACCTCGTCCCATTTTATGATGATAAACATTTTTGGAACACGCCATTTTACCTCTAGCTGATTTCTCCTAAAAACACAAAATCACTAGTGTTGGGATTAAAAAGCGTTCTTGATGCTATTAAAGATTAATGATGCTCAAGTAAAGATAGTGTTGCTGATGATCTTCAAGGAAAAGATACCAAGTGGTTAGTACTGCTAGTTAATATATTACTACTGCTAGTATAACTTAGTACTGCTAGTATAAAGTTAGTACTGCTGGAGAACTACAATGAAATATATGTCGTGTTTACTACTGCTAGCAATACAGTTAATGCTGTCACTGGGAGTTAATGCTGCCATAGAAAGTTACTACTGCTAGTTCAAGTTAAGACTGCCAGTGGAAAAGTTATTGCTGCTGGATTGTTAAAGCTGCTGAGAAGATTACAACTGCTTATTATGAAATGACATATAGGCTTAAATAAAGATGACTAATTAAAACCTTGTATGCATCGGTGGTCGTGTAGTTTACAAACTCGACCCATTCTTCTACTTTCACAATTGCACTATACTTGGCCGGGAGTTCATTCAGTTTCAAAGGTGTATTTAGGTTGGGCAATATGTATTTTTCTCTCAGTTTCATTATGAAATTCCTTAGTAGTTTACCAAGACGATGCATTACCAAGTTTTTGACTGTCAAGTCAACATTAAAATATCGCTGCAAAGATTAACACAATGTTGTTAATTAGTTGCACATAATGTAAATTCAGAGATAAACTTATGTAGTATTGGGTTAAAAAATAGTATATATGTACCGTGATTTCATCCCATAGTTTATCTCTTGATTCTTTATCCACCTTCTTCCAGGATAGAATCTTCAAACCTATGTGCTCACGAACAAGATCTCCTAAAAACCTCAAAAATAGTGCTCTGTGTAACCTTGATACCCTATTCAACGCATCAATGGTTACCTTGATCTTTATTCCACTAGTTTTGCCATATTCACTGCGAAACTTATATAGCCTGGTTATGCCCCTCTTAACTAGTTTCAGATCTAAATGGTTGGTTCCATCCGCATCTTCAGCATGGTTGGTTCCATCCGCATCTTCATCATCATAATACTTCTCGGATTCATATCATAACATATCATCATTTTTATTATTAGAATTAACCAATAGATCATGATCATCGGCTTGAATTTCCACCAAATGATTATGAACATCAGATTGATTTTCCATGACTCTTGAGCAACAATGTGTAAAAGAAAATGATTCTGGATTGGAGAGTAATGGTGATAGAAGATTTGATTTTTTCTGTTTTGGTCGTTGTAGTCTTTTTTTAGTAGAGAAATTAGGGTTTATGATGAATATGAAAGAGCTCTTTTTTTGGAAACTGATATGCATTTAATTAGCTGATATGCATTTAAATTCTTTTTGAAAGTGATGTATTTAAAAAATTTTGGATAAATTTTTTGGCTCCAACTTCTTTTAAATTAACAATTTAATTATTTAAAAAAATTGCATTTTTGAAAAATCTGCAATTTGGCTCCAAAACTGCATTTTTTTTCTCCAAACTACTGCTGGTAATACAGTTAATGTTGCCAGTGGGAGTTAATGCTGCCAGTAAAAGTTACTACTGCTAGTTCAAGTTAAGACTGCCAGTGGAAAAATTAATGCTGATGGATTGTTAAAGCTGCTGAGAAGATTACAGCTGCTTATTATGAAATGACCCATTACACCCAAAAGCTTTTTCACAAAATATGTAATCTTGTATGTAACCCATATAATTTTTCTTGTATGACCCGTATCTAAAAATACAAAAAAAAATAAAACAACATTAACTAAGAAAGTTTGATTAATTACAATCATTCACAGTTACAAGTCATTACTGCATGAAGTATTGTTTGATCAGCTAATACAAGTTAGATTACCTAAAAATTAGCTTAACATGTTACTAGAACATTGTTTTAAGATGAGTACTACATGAAATTAAACAAAATGATGAAATCCTTTCATCACCTTTAACATGAAACCTTTCTTTTCCCTTTTGACTTGTCTGCACATCTTTCATGTGTCCTCATTCGATATTTCTTCACAATATTATCCCATGTTTCAACATTAACTAGTCCAAGCACACATCTCTTGTTTGGAATAGGGCTTTTAAAGATGACTTTTGGAATTGGCTTCTTTGCAACTGGTAGATAATCCTCAACACTGTCATATCCATACCATTCAAGCAATTCTTTTAGAATGGGATCCTTAGACTGCCTTGCAATTAATGGCCTCTCTTTAGGAATACTTGTTATTGATGGCCCCTCACTAGAAACACCTTTGTTGTCATCTGAGCTGTCTGAAGTAAGCATAATTATTTCTGCAAAAACAAATTAAAAATCAAACTAAGTCTGGTAAGTCTGTTGACCCACATTACAGATGCAAGCGCACCATTTGACCCACATTACAGATGCACATTACAGTGCCCTAACCCAATAACCACTAACTCTGTTAATAAGCTAAACCCAGCAGCCCTAACTCTACAAATAAGCTAAACCAAACAGCCCTATGATTGCAAATAAGCAAATAACCTAATCAAGAAACCCTAACTCTACTAAAAAGCTAAACCTAATAACCACCAAGTCTGCTAATAAGCTAAACCCAGTAACCCCTAAGTCTGCTAATAAGCTTAACCTAATAACCACTAACTCTGCTAATAAGCTTAACCCAACAACCCTAACTCTGCAACTAAGCTAAACCAAGCAGCCCTATTTCTACTAATAAGCAAATAACCTAATACGGAAACCCTAAGTCTGCTAATAAGCTAAACACCAAAATACAAATAACCCAAATACAAAGAAGCTAATATGCTAATAAGCTAAACCAAAATTAGAACAACAAATGACAAACCTTTACTCATTCTAGATGATGATGATTATGGATTGCTTATGTGGTTTGGAATTAGAGTTGTGTTTGATTATTGGGTCGATTAGAGGAAATTGTGTTTCAATTAGGGTTGTGTTTGATTATTGGGTCGGGTTATAAGTAGATTACCTACGGACTTAACCTTATTATTAAAATTAAATAAATTATTAAAAGTTTATAAATAAATGGAGAATTAATTAAATTACTGTAAAAGTTTATAATTTGTATTTTTATGAAAAATAATTAAATGAAAATTAATTAAATTAAAGTTTATAATTGTGAATTTTAAATTAAAATAGTAGCTTTAAAAATAAATTAGCTATAGAATTTAAAGATATCGTGTTATAATCATGCTTGATATCGAAACGTTTTATTAAGTGCGGGTCTTCAACAAAGAATATCTTATCGTGGTTGGAGCTTAAGTTAGTAGTATCATCGATAACATTATTTGAAGATGAATTATGCACTAATAGAAAACAGAGGTAGCTTGTCAAACTGGTTGTATCCGTCCTCAAACATTCTGAACAAACTATACGTCGTTTACCATGAATAATGACATTCCATCTAGAATCATTTGTGTCCTCAATAAATTCTATGCATAGCCATTTGTGGAAAGATTGACACTTGTAAAGCCATGATTGTTAAATGTGGAAAGAGTGTTAGCCTCGGTCGAGATAGATGTGATAGCTATAGCATGAATAGTCACCTAGAACACAATATCCAAGTTCACATTTCATAACATCTTTAGTAAAAAGAAGATGATGAAAATACCACCTTGGACCAACATCATTGTTTCTTCTTTCTTTGTCGCAATAGTCGTTATACAATGCTTACTGAGAAGTCATGCAAATCACCTTGTATGTCTTGCCGATTATGGAAGTTCACATTAGTTTGGTTTCAGGTATAGTTTATCGTCTAATTCATGTGTGTAATAATTTAATGTTTAATAGTTTACTTTAGCTCATTTATGGATTTTTTTTCACTTGTAGGTCATTAATGTTAATTCGTGCCTTGATAATTTACGACATATCATCTTAGTAACAAATATGTATAAAGAGAATACCTTGTCAAGATTATGTTTTAAATGTACTTTCACTAATATGACTTTGTTCAAGTATTAGATAATAACCAAGGTTGAAAAAGTGGCGAATCGCAAATTGCTTGTTTTGGGTATTTCCGGTGAGATTTGTGTAGTTCGTCAAGATTTTCCTTAAAAATCAACTTATAATAGATATAAACAACTATCATAAGTGATTAAAACACCAATAGAAAACGGATGTAGCTTGTCAAACTGGTTGTATCTGTCCTCGTAGACAACATTCTTAACAAACTATACGTCGTTTACCATGAATACACTTGTAAAGGTTGACACTTGTAAAGCCATAATCGTGGAAAGATTGACACTTGTAAAGCCATGTAGAATCATTTGTGTCCTCAATAAATTCTATGCATAACAATTTATGGAAAGATTAACACTTGTAAAGCCATAATCGTTAAATGTGGAAAGAGGGTTAGCCTCAGTCGAGATAGATGTGATAGCTAGAGCATGTATGGGTTAATGAAAAGTCACCTACAAACCCCGTAGTATGGAACCTAGAACACAATATACAAGTTTAGATTTCATAACATCTTTAGTATTTTCGATTGTTTTTTGAATGTTAATACTATAAGAAGAACAATAAAAATGTTGGCATCATGCATGATTTGCTTCACTGACCGCCTTCCCGTAAATCAAGAAAATCAAGGCACATTAAAAACCTAAAACAAGTATTAAAACAATAAAGCTAATTTTGAAAAATTCAAACTTAGTTAGTAATTTAAAAACTAATTTGAAAATTATTTAAAAACTTTTAAAACTAAAAATACAAAATCTTAAAACTTATTTTTATAAAACTAATTATCATAGCAAATAAGCTAAAAACAGATAGTCTATAAGAGGAATACAAAACAAGGTATAATTGAAAAAGACCCGAGGGCGGAGATGGTTGAGGTCTTGGTGTGAAGGGGAGGTCACAAGTTCGATACCTGTGACTTCCTTTTTGGTATTTCCCTCCCTAAAATTTTTGGTATTTCCCTCCCCAAAATTTTTAAAAAGCCCCCACAATGACTACTATCGAACCTATTGTGAAGGTATTGTTATACGGAAAATCCAAGTGAAGCATGCCATGCTCAAGTTGTCACACTCTGTTTAAGGATTTATGTTTGTCTGCATAACCTATTTAAGCTTTTGTTTTGCTGCAAATACTCTTGTAAAGGATTTCAATTTATCTATTAATTGTTTACTTCAGGTTTGGTTGATGTGTTTGTATATATTGTATCTTGCTTAAGCTACCAATGCAAGTGTAGTTAGTATGACATAAACATTAACTACACTTGCATTAGGTTACTTCATACTTGTATTTATACACGAGGCATTACCACGCCCGTGCGTTGCACCGGGCTAGGTCGTGGGTTGTTACTTAGTCGCAATTATTGTAATTTGAAGGTTGTGTTTATTTTTATAAAAGTTTTTGTAAGCATAGAAACGTTTTTGTTGACAATGTTCCACAAAGTAGCGATTGTCTTGCTGTAATTGGATGCACGTTAAAAATTGTTTCTTACGGTTTTAGTTTTTGAGTATACTTTAGGTTTAGTTCGGTATGTTTATAAACGATTGGGGGTTTAGTTTGTGTGTTTTAAAAGAATTAGGGGTTTAGTTAGTGTGTTTTTTAAATATGAGGGGTTGAAGTTTGGGGAGTGGAGGTATATAACACTGTATGTGTGAATGACCGCCATTTATTAGTATCTGAAATCGCCGTTTGGATTAACCATCGTAATGATGGTCTTAATTTTAATCTTGACCGTTAATTTTTCTTTATATACTCCCTAGTTTCACTCATATCTTCATCTCATCTCTTTCGTCTTGTCTTTAATTCTTGATTTTCATTATCTATCTTCTAATCCACTTGATTTATATTTAAATGGTTGGTGAGGGTGTTCAAAACGTAATTGCAAGGCGAGTTACGGATAATCTCATCGTTTTCAGTGGTGAAACTTCGCCTTCTAGGTACACTAAGTTCTTTTTAGAGCAAAAGATTGCCGAGAACCACAGGTTTATTGATCATATCCATTCTGAAGTTGCTATCTCTATGGAGTGTATTGCTCAACTCAATGCCGTGGTGGCCGAGTTTGAAGCCAAGAGAATCAGGAAGAGGTGTATGACAGTTGGTTGGCTGCTAAGGATGCAAGGAGGGGCAAGCAGGGTAGATTGGATGGGTTAAATGAAGTGATTAATGATGCATTGGAGGAGATTGAGAAACTTGAGACTAATGTGGAGATTTTGGAAGGTGCTGCTGACATGGTTTGATTGTGGTTGGATAATGATGTTATTAGTATTTTGTGTTTATTGTGAAGCTTTTGGTTAAAGGTTATGTTTAGACATGGTTAAGTATGTAAGGATGGTATGAAGCTGTTATGAATCGTATGAATGTTCTATGAAATGAATATTATGATATTAAGTAAAAATCACGTGTTTTCTAATCTTCAGTTTTGCTCTGAATATGTTATTTGGTTTATGATTCTTTGTGTAGTTTCAGTTTCTATAATGTTTATGTTATGTTTAATGATTTGGGATTTCTTTATTTAAGGTTTGTTGATTACTCAAGAGTTAGTTATTCATTTGATTTTGATTGCGTTTAAGTTTGCACTGAAGTAGTTTTGTGCCTGAATTTGGTCTATTGCGGCGCTATGTTTTAGAGTATTGGTTGGTATGAGGCCAGTTGCAAACTAAACAACGGCTTTATGTTTATTGTTGTTTGTGACAGACGTTGTAGTTAGTTTGATGCGGTTACGAAAATAGTAATTTGTAGGCTGGTTGAAAAGTTGGCGGTTGTGTGCCTTAATTTACAGATTGAGCAGATTTGATTTATTTGTTCAGTTATTTTTTCTTTTGGTGTATAAGTTGTATTTATGTGAAATATTTATGTGATGACAGTATATTTAGTGTTGTGAGTTTTGTTTTTGTTTGCGACATACGTGGCAGTTCTTATGCTTTGTGAAACTTGAAAGTTTTTTCTAATGCGGCTTTTGTTTGGAATGTGTAATATTGTGTTTCCGTTAAACATTGAAGGATGTATATGAAGTGTTATAATGGTCGATTTTATCTGATACGTGTAACTACATTGTGAGTTTGGATGCTGATGTTGTTGTGTCTAATTCAAGCCGGTACCTGCGTGTATGAGGTTCACTATGTCAGGTATACTTTCTCAATGTAAAACTGGTCTAATTTTGTTAACAAATCACCTCAGAACTGGATAATCAACAGCCTTCTCACACGCTTGACACCAAAAACTCCCGTCCTTCCGCACAACACCTTTCTTACACTTCTCACCACCGCAGCCTGGGAAGTTCCACCCTTTTCGTGACCTGATGCCATCAATCTTAACTCTGCATTTGAAGGTCGAAGACTGGAAGGATATTTGTTTATGAAAGTGAGTTAGCATGAGTACATATGTAGGGCAGCTTGATGGCGAGTACGGAGAAGCTTACATCATTCTTTCTGTTCTGAGCCCAAATGAGGAGGTTTTCCAATTCTGTGGGGTGACTTAAAGACTATGTTTGAGGCAAATGTAGTTGATGAACTCAGGAAGAATCAAGAAGATTTGATTCTCAAAAGCTGGAATTTGTATGAAAACTGTGGAGTTCATATTTTGATGCTAGAAGATGGTACTGAGTTTCACATACTAGCAAAAACAAGTATCCACTTACAAAAGAAACTCTTGAGAAGATGTTAGTTTTGAGATTGATAGCTGAATCTGAAAGTAAAGTTGCTTTTGACTTACTTAGGTTTATTCAAAAGCAGATAAATGAAATGTGAAGTAAAGATGTGTTTGGATACATCCTCCTCATGATCAAGATGTTGCATATGAAGAAACTTGATGATTAACAAGGTAAATATCAAGTTTAAGGGGGGGGGGGATTGTTAGGATTTAAAGGCTTCATATTAGTTTTGAAGTTTTTGTTGTTGGTTCAGAGTTACTACTGTCAGTTAAAGATTAGTGCTGCTAGTTGAAGATTTTGCTGCTGTTGAAGTTTTGAAGAATTTACTCCAAGTAGTTAGTGCTGTTAGAGTAAATATTAATACTATCTTTGTAAGTTAATACTGTTAGTATGTTAGTACTGTTTTGTGTAAGTTAGTGCTGTTATGTATCAGTTAGTACTGCTTATCAGTTATGGATGAGATCGAATAGGAAGAGATAAGCTTTGATTAGTAATACGTTTTGTAAACCTATTAGGGTTCCTTGGTGTATAAAAGGAGACCCTAGGGTATCTAGTTTAGCACGTATCAAATAAAGATCTCATTCATATAGTTGAATTCATAGTTAGAGCTTCAAGGTTGTTTGTAAACCCTATCACTATTAAGAGTGATCATATTAATATATTGGAGCTTTTTATTATTCTTATTGTTCATTCATTGTTACTGTTTCATTGATTCTTCTAAAGTATTGAAGAGTAGATTCCGCATACTCTTTAGTATTAACAAAGTTTCTATCATTGTTAGTTTGGATTTATCCAAGGTAACATACTCTTTACAAGCTAAGGAATCGATCTAGGATTGGGTTCAACATCAAATTAGACTCAAACTAATAGTCTGAACTCAATTCATGCAGTGAATATCAAATTAGACTCAAACTAGATAGACTATAAAATCCCATATCTAACCCCTCAAAATTACATAAGTTATCAGAAATGTGTGACCATATGTATCGAATTGTGACTACACTTAAATAATGTGTGACAAAATATGACTCTATGATTTAGACACCTAAATAAATACTTCATGTGACCATATATAACATCTTGAATTTAGTCACACAAACACTCAATGTGACTAATATCAAGGTTAATGATAACTGAGTTCACATTTTGCTATAAATAATAGTCACATGAATATTTCACAATGTGACTATTTTGAATGTATTGGTCACATATAATACCCTTATAATGTGGCCATAAACATAATTTAGATACACATTTGTGATATGGTGTGACTATTGTAAAGCCTATAGTCACATGATCATGCTACAATTAAATGTGACTATACACATTAGGTTTTGGCAAGCAAACACACACTAAACTTTAGACACACATATTAACTTACGTGACCATATGTATCGAATTTTGGTTACACTTAATCATGTATGTCTATGGTTTAGTGTGACCATATATGACATTTGGTCACACTGTTCAAGTGTGTGACATATATTTGTCACTTTTAAATGTATATCGTGACTAATGCTTCAAACTTACTTTTCAGTTGTCACACATTTCAAATTCATATGTGGCTAAATATTCAGCAAAAAATAGCAGTCACTTTTAAATAATGTGTGACAAACTTGACTATATGATTTAGCCACATACACAATTACTTCATGTGACCATATATGGATTTTGGTCACACTGTTCAATTGTGTGACATATATTTGTCACATATGTATATATATAGTGTGACTAATGTTTCAAACTTATTTGTATCTGTCACACATCCTAAATTATAAGTGACTAAATAATGAACAAAAAATTACCAGTTACCTCTAGTCACATAAATATTCAAATGTGTGACAATGAAATTCTGAAATGGTCACACAAAATGAGTTCAAGTGTGGTTGTTTATTTTATTCTGGTACATTTAGTTACATAAATATCTGACTGTGTGGCCGTTCAAAAAACAGCATGTGTGACGAAATCCCAGATTTGTACTAGTGCTAGTAAAGCTTCCAAATTCGAAACCCTAATTTGGAAAACCCTAAATATCTTCTTGTTATAACCCTTGATTAACCACAATCCCAAGCTTCCAATATACTTAGACACCCTTAGATATACTTAGAATGAATGCTTGAATGATTGAAATAAAATTTGTATGGATACCCTAATGTATAAAGTGATCCGAGGGTTTTGCTTGTATGGAGAGAGTTTTTATGAGTTTGTTTGCTTGGTAAATGAAAGAGTGATAAACTAAACTTTGGACTTTCCTTTTATAGATCCTAGTATAGCCAAAACTACCTTAAACCAAAACCTTGGGCTTGAAGTGGTTAAGGTACAACATGTAAAACTTCTCCTCCTCCCTAGGAGGAGGGGGGCGGCAATGTGAGGAGGGGAAGGTACATTGACAAGCCAATCTTTAGAAACTTGTGCTTAGGGTACACTTTGTGTAAGACTTATAAGTTGTAATGGAAA